>CAUZXS010005211.1:0-159177 GCA_963585895.1 Sepioteuthis lessoniana | reverse complement strand
CAACAAAAAAAAAACTGCAATGACTGACCAAAAACCTCCTTTCTGTATTCAACAATTCTCTTCTCCTTGTCTCTTCAAACTGACCGCCTCTTCTCCTTTAACCAATTCTTGTCCAAAGCAAAAGACTCCGAGTGACCGACATTCGTTGTTTTTATGTCCTGTTCTGCCTGCCCTCATTTGCATTCACATCTTCACTCTCCGTTGTTTTACGTGACTGCCGGCGTGAAGATACATGAACATTTGTGATATAAGCTCACTGGGGGCAGCCATGTTTTTTTTCCAGTCGAGAAAATAAATCTTGTGCGTTGAATAACGTTTGCACTGAAGTGAGTGGCGATTTTCATTCCAATTTTCACTATTATATATTATGGCCTTGTTGGTTGGGCTTGGAGTGTTACAACATACAATGAGAAAAAAATTCATTTAACACAAGACAAACAAGGAACATCTAATAATTAAACAATTTTTATAAAACAAAAAATGTCAACTTGGATTTGAATGTTCAGAAGTTCCCCTTTGCGAGTAGTAAATTTTCGAAGTGGTGGAAAGTCAGATATTAAGAAACAGGGGAAAGGAGGAGAATGTTTTTAAAGAGTACTTATTCCTTTTTCTTTTCTTTTCTTCTTTTATGGTCAGGTAGTGGAACTAGCAGAGAGGTAGTTTCGGCTCTTAACTCGAGGGCGGACGTTACTTCTCTACTGGTTATCGTGTCTACGTTCTTTCTTGTGTCTCCTTTTGTCCTCACTAATTTGGTTCACAGAAAACCTGAGTATTTATCTCTCTCCACCGGCTCCAAATTCGCCACTCCAAAATCCTTCCAATTTTGGCGCGACCGCTTCCCATTGGATACTTTACTTTTTATTATTTTTCTTTTTTTTCTGATTTTTAACCGGATGGATGCATGGAGCCTTATGCGTGGCGACGCGTTTATACATTTTGTATGTGGCAGCCGACGAGTCAACATCCGGTTGGGAGTTTTATTGTTAATTCTTAAATCCCCACAATATAAATAGGATTTGGCATTAAATAATCCACAGTTGTAGATATGCCATAAAATCAAACCAAGCCAGACAATATTTGTCTGATCTTTTACGACTGGGATCAAGTGACGACCTCTTTTGTAGCCTTCATTGTCTTTTCATTATTACTTCTTTGTTTCTTTAATGTTTCAAGAGACCAATTTTGTGAGAAAACCAACACTGTTACAGTAACATTTGAACACATATGTTCATGTGTTCTTTTTATTCCTATTATAGATAATATAATAGATGGAGGAGTTCCCGTGGTGTAGTGATTAATGTTCTGGACAGCAATATTGTAGTAAGGGAGTTCAAACTCCAGTCGCACTATTATGTTCACTTTTGGACCAATATCCTCGGAGAAGGCATGAATCCCCTTTAATTGCTTCTAGTTATGGATTAAATAGTACTGCAACAGTTCTTTTTACTAGAATGGATTTGGCATTAAATAATCCATGAAAAATTGATATACCATTAAAAAAAACAACAAAAAGAAAAAGAAAGAATATTATAGATAATAATCTATGTATAAAGCGGCTTATTCAATCAAAGGAAATTTTGTAATGTTTTTTCTCTTAATGGCCCAATCATCAACTGTGAATGAATTAAAAAAGTAAAAAGGTGAAAGGCAAAGGTGATGTGTTGCCGCGACCGGCCTACAATCATAAACAGATCGGATTACTCGTT
Organism: Sepioteuthis lessoniana; assembly: GCA_963585895.1. Taxonomy (NCBI): domain Eukaryota; kingdom Metazoa; phylum Mollusca; class Cephalopoda; order Myopsida; family Loliginidae; genus Sepioteuthis; species Sepioteuthis lessoniana. The sequence goes on along the minus strand of CAUZXS010005211.1, from coordinate 157,471 downwards.
CGCCCTAGAAAAATTACACCCGGGTAAGGCCGGAAATGACAAAGCCCTTTTTTGACTCTAACTGGCCGTTACAGCTAAGAAAGGGATAAATTAACATTTATCAACATTTGCAAAACACTTCTGCCAGAAATAATTCTGTTGTTTCAGATACAAACGGGTTTATTAATTTCTGGCTTCAGTCCATGGCGACACAAGGAGAGAGACACAATTCTTAAAAGCCTATGCTAACCATACTATGCTGACCCCATCCCAACACACGGCGCATCTTGTGATGATTAAGATCTCAATTAATCTCTGCCGGTCGAGATCTGAAAAACTCAACCGCATGCCTCAACGGTAGAAAACTCAACTGCCGTCTTCAACAGTCAAATCTCAACAACTGTCTTTTCAAAATCCTCAAATTCTCAGGACCATCTCTTCTGGAATGATGTCATTCACACTCCAGCTCCATTTCCTGTCTGGAGGTTTATTATGACAAATGGTGATTGTCATATCCTTTGCATGTGGGCTTAAGACTGTGTTATATATTGACCCTCGACCGAGGCGTCAATCAAGAGATGTACCTGTGTAAATAAGCGGAAGCAGGTGGGCATTAGAAAATAATATAACCAGGTGCTGGAGTGGTTCAAGTCAGTTGGAGACAGGATGCCAGTGTGAGGCCCAGCTTGCAGTGTGAGAACCCATGGTTGAGCAACCCAAGCCAAGATGCGAAAGAAGTACTGCTATGGTCGAGGAAGAACTTGGGTCGATATAGCAATCCATCCTTGTCTCCACTCATTTCTCACACACAACAAACATCACCCTTCCGAAAATAAAGTGTGAGAGATTTATAGTTTTTATAAAGAAGTGTATTCATTCATTATTGAAGTCGTCATTAACGGTTAATAATGTTTCCGCATGTAAGCGTATATTTGTATATGTACACGTGTAGTTGTATTGTGGCTATACAACAACTGCACCATCTGACTATGCACCTGGACTAAGGGACCTGGGTGGTTCAAAGCCTTACCAAACTGAATGATGAAATATAATTAACTAAAAATGATTCATATAAAAAATCATTCCTTGATTATATAACATTTTGTATCCTCTTAAAAGAACAGGCAGACTATAGCAATAAGTTCTATTTTGTAATTTCAATTAGTCACATGAAGCTGTTCATAGCTCTAAATATAATGTGAGTCTTTTAGAGAAATTTGGTACTTTCAGACAGCCAAGTTCTTAATTAATTTCTGAGATTCTGTTGTTGGAATTATGCATAGTTTATCAGATGAAACATTTCTGAGGTGCAATGGAACAAAATAAAGAAGAAGCAGATGTCAATAAAAGGAAAGTAAAAATTGAAAACATGACTCTTGTGAAACCGACTAATTACACTTGAAAAAACTATGAGTAAACATCTAGTCTCTTGTGCCACTGAGCTGCTAATATTAGACGAATAAAGACATTTAATATGGAAACAGTGTCAAAGTCTGGCAGGGAAGTGGATAGTAGAGGTAATACCATTTACAGTAAAAAAAAAAAAAAGATCATTTTACATAAATGAAAAATTAACAAGATAAAAAAAAAGAATAATGAATTGGGGAGTGCTAAAAAAAATTATCAACTTAATTACAAATAAACTTTCAATGAATTTCTACAGTAAAGGCCTTTCCAATGCATTCTTTCTGTAAAAACCTTTCCAATACATTTCTATAGTAAAACCCTTTCTAATACATTCTTATAGCAAAACACTTTCCAATACATGGGCAACAAGATGAGTGACCAAAGAAGAAAAGAATGAAGTGAGGAGATGGGAGCTGACTGATCATAGTGTAAGGCTCATATTCATATGAATATTCATATTACATATACATATAAGTTGTTAAGTAAGTTAACCGACCATAATTGAGAGGGACCAGAAGGCTCCCTTTTCAAAAGCTACGACACTGAGGTGTAGAGAAGGGCATTACTCCTTTCCCTGGATTGTTCTACTTACTCTTGATCCATACCTTATAATGCTGGGTGTTAAGCAAGGAGGCATCAAGTACCACTTTTTTGAGTCTTTGGTATAACTTGACATGGGATTGAACCCCGGCCTCTCAGACACTCTAACCATTATGCAGCATAACCATATCATATACATATTCAAATTACGTATACATATAACATGACCAAATTCATATACATATCTCATATAACATAGATCAAAGTGCAAGGATGATATAACACAAGGTCCACTCTGACCCAAAGAGGCAATACCTATTAGGGTCCCATCATGGGTCAAATAGCTATTTTCAGAACTTATTATAATTAGATTGGAATACTTGAAACTGTGTAACTGTGCAAAAAAATAATTATCATTAAATAAGAATAATTACTTGACCACCCTGTTGGCTGGGGCAGTAGAATATACCGACTGCACCTCTGCAGAGGGGTAAGACTCCCCCCCTGGAGCCAACTGGAAAGGATCCTGGTGGTTGAGCAGTCATTGATCCAGCCACAGAAAGGTCAATGACTTGCAACACACAATTTTAGCCCTTACTTGGTCTGAGGGGCGGTCTGATAGGCCTGATCCGATCAATCAGCTGGTCATGTCAAGCCCTAGCACCTATATGCTTTATCCCGATCGTACTTTTAAATCTGCACTTGCAGCAAATTCCCAACCCTTATCTGTTCGGTGCTTGAAGACTGAGAGTCAGTTGCATTGAGAGAATAGGAAGTTGACCAATGCTGAGAAACTGAAATTGGCAATGGCTCGGAAACCTAATCTCAGCTTGAGAATACTGGTCATGTATCCCCATTTTAGCCAAGGCGAATGGGTTTCCCCCTTGGTTCATTCCCTGCATACGTTGAACTCTGTGGTGGATGGTGGAGCACAGGGCCAGTGAGAAATATACAGCATATATGGCATCTTCAAATATAAAACTAAACGAAACCTGTCAGAATCAGACTTGGAGAATGAGGCAGCAGACTTCCCCAGATTCATTGTTACTGAATCTCTGGAGGAGGTCTGCTTAGCCAAATTCTTGCCTTTCCTCATAGAAAAAGTTATTTCTACAAGGGCTACTCTGAAAACTGTAAAGAAAACCAGAAGTAGAAAATTGCTAGTCAAGGTGGACAGCTGGAAAATGGCAGAAAGTATATTAAAATGAAAACTTTTCATACAATGAAATGCAGAGCCTATTTGTATGAGAAACTCAACACTTCCAAAGGAGTTATCTTGAGTAAGGAGTTGGCATTGGCTACAGAAGAGGAGATAGTAGTAGCCCAGGGAAAACAGGGAGTTACAAATATAAGAAGAATATCCATTAGAGAAGGCGAAGAACGAATCCAGATCAACACTTACATCCTGACATTTAATCAGCCCCATACTTCCAAGGAAGTGAAGATTGGCTATTGTCTTAAGCAGTATGTCCCAGCACCCTAAAGGTGCTTCGAATGACAAAAATATGGATACCACAGGAAAGCCTGTAGAGAACGACAGACATGTGCCAAATGCAGTGAAAAGGATCCAGACCACTTGGAGGAAGATTGCTGGAGGAAAATTAGATGTGCGAACTACTGACAAGATCACCTGGCTTATGTAAAATCTTGCGATGTTTATAAAAAAAGGAAAGGAAATACTTGAGTTGAAACACAAGAATGTGTCTTTTTTGAAAGCAAGGAAAATTGTAGGAACCTACATGGGAGAAAACAGCTATGCCTCTGTTGCACAGAGGGCAGATACAACCAATAAAGATAACAAATATAGAACACTTATGGAGAAATTGATCCAATTGGAAGTGAATGATTGGCTAAAGTTTCAAGAGCACCTGAAAAAACTACACTTAGCTGAATTTTACCAAGCACCAGCTCAACAACAAGTTGGGAATGGGGAAAGATCCAATGTTATAGTCCAAACAAAAACACATGTAGGATCTACCACTTCAACACGAACTACTCCTAAATGAGCAAAATCTCCAACAAAACAGCCATTGCATAAGTTACCAAACTGTCCACCAAAAAGCATTAAAGACAGACTTAAAAACTTGTCTCGTATGAAACCTGAACAACTTAAGCAAAAATCACAAGCTCCCATTAGCCAACCTGGGAAAATACAGATGAACGCCAAAGTGAACAATTAAAGACCAGGAAGCACATTCAAAATACCCTCAAGAACAAAGTCGCCTAGGAGAATCAAACAGTGCAATGCTAGGGATCAATAAAACCCCCACAAAGAACCAATAGTATAGAAAGTATGGCTAGTGGCACAGACTGCCTATTTGCCAGCCTAATCTTGAAAAAATAATAAATAACTATGATACTTGAAACCATTTAACTGTGGGCAATCTTAAAAGCCTACTCACCTTTTTAAATATTAATCACTTACATATCATTCATATCTGTTTAAATGTGTGTAAATGAATAATTGATGTTAAATTGTTACTGTTACATAGCAAGTCAAGAAATCATTTACCTGTGTGCAAACAAATGAGGAAAAATAAATGGAATGATTCATATTAGATAGAAATATTTGAAATCATTTAACCATGAAGGAAAATGAGCTTAGATTTGTTTAAAAATGTTATAAGAAAAATGATCACAAACCATGTGTATTGAATATATAAATCTAAACAGGATTTGTCATTGATCAATTTGCAATGCTTGATAATGAAATAAAACTAAACCAACTTACAAAGAACTGTTTTTGACACTTGAACTGTGTACTTACATTAAAGTAAATTGTTTGAAATAGAACTATTTTTACATTTTACTGAGAGTAAACAAAAACTTTTCCTATACTAAACTGTACTGTTTAAAATAGAACTGTTTATATGTATAAAAGTGGATATGGCATTAAATAACCTAGAATAGTTGATATGCCATAAAACCAAGCCAAACCAAACTAAACTAATTACTTGAAACTATAGAGTGACTTGAATATAAGATAGTAATATTTGATATCATATAAAACTGTGTGCAAACAAATGGTTATTGACAAATAAAAAAAAATTCAACTTTAAAAATCTACTATATATATATAAAAGTAAGTAAAGTTGTCTCCCTTTAGTCAAGGGTGACCCAGAGGCTCCTATTTCGATAGTTAATACACTGAGGTGTAGAGGAGGGCGCTACTCCATTCCCTGGATTGCTCCACTTTACCCTTGATCCTTACCTTATAATGCTGAGTGTTAAAGCAAGTACCATTTTTTAAGTCTTTGGTATGACTGAACCAGTAATTGAACCTTGGTCTCCTGGACCATTGGCGAACACTCTACTCATCAGGACACGATCAATCTAGTTGAAATCCTAAACAAAACTGTTAGCATTTCACATAGAGGTAATACTCTTGAGAATTGAATTTTGTTTTCATCTTTTATAATGATTTGTCTATTTTGTTTGTATGTATGCCTTATATTTTGAAGTTCAAAAGAAGAGTAAAATAAGGTAAAATATTGCTTTTCAAGACATTTTTTTTTTTACTTTATTAGTTTTTAAAGCTTAATCTTCTAAGGATGTGGTTAATAAAAGAGACAAAAACATTTTTGTTTTGTTTAGAGGTTTAAAATGGACATTGATATTTTTAAAAAGTTTTCTATTAATTCTTTTAAAAGAGATTTTCCCTCAAAATTCTCATTGTCATTTTGTTAATTTGACTCCTTTAATGAAATTGCAACTAAATGACCTTCACATTTTTTAAGATAATTCCCTTGAGAATTCAATTTTGTTTTCATTTTTATAACAGTTTGTCTATTTTGTTTGTATGGATGCCTTATTTTTTGAAGTTCCAAAAAAAAAAAAAACAGTAAAATACGATAAAATATTACTCTTCAAGACATTTTTTTTATAACTTTTTTAGCTTTTAAAGCTTAATCTGCTAAAGAAACAAAAACGTTTTTTGTTTTGTTTTGTTTTGTTTAAAGGTTTAAAATTGACATTTGTAGGTTAAAGTCTTTCACTCACTGCAGGTGAGTGGGATTTTGTTAATTAATGTAAAAATACTGAATAAATTGATATGAGGGATTAGATAAAAAAATATTTTATCTGAATAATACTTTTAAGTCTTTGTTTTTTGTGTGTGGTTTTTCATTGGACAATATTTTTTCTATGAAGGCCCACAAGAGAAATAATATAATAATAAGTGTCCCTTAAGAGAGGGAACCTGTTAAAAACCATGGATTATTATGCTTTTGATCACTATATTTTAGAAGAGGAGCTCATGGTGTAATGGTTATTGTTGTAGGAAATAGACACAGCAATGCAAGTTCAAATCCTGGATGAGGCTGTTTACATTTGTTGGATTGTTTGGGGAGGGACCTCATTTGAGCTATCAGAATATCATAATAAATACAATATTTTGGGGAGCATGAAGCCTCAAGTTTTTGTGAGGTAGGGGAAAAGGAGCAGTCTTGCTAGTCTATGGTTCTAAGAGGTCCCTAGCTAGCCACATTTGCCGACCCATTCACACAATACAATAAGATAAAGGCAGTCATTCTTCACCAGCAATGCAGTCATCACCAAAATACCACACTTGCTTGGTGAGAAAAACCCTACTTAAAAACCCTGGATGAAATGCATGGTTTTATTTACAAGGATGATATATACAATAGATGAAGATGATGGAGGTTGGAGAAAAAACTGGAAAGAAATTGATTAAATAAATAAATAAAACCAATGAAAAAAATCCCCGTTTGGTTACCGTCCCATCCCCTTCTATAATATGGAGGCCAACTGTTTTCTGATATTAGAGAGGACTGAAAATAAGCCGGACCTTTCCAAATGGGGGGAGGGAACTAAGCTAATGGGACAAAAGAAAAGCAGGGTGGGGTGCAGTGAGGGAAGATAGAATAGATTACAGCAATGAGATTCCAAGAACTTCAGAAAAGTGGGACTGGATTGAGGGTTAGAATATGAAAGAGAAGGGGAGGGAGATCTTGGAGATGATGGGGCAAAATAGCTCACAACATACTGCTAACTAGGAAAAGTGGGAGACAAAAATTATCTACATACCGGATATGAGGGCCTGAAAGACCCGGACCCTAGTTGCCATGCACAGGAAGAGGAGGGAAGGATAACTCCAATGTTGCCCCCTTTTGTAAAACCAGGCTTGCTGCATTCACCCCCCTTCTATTTTATGATATGAGGCCCAAGCATTTTCTATCACATCTAATTTTGAGCTTAAGCTGATGCCTGAAGAACAAAATCAGATCATAATGAGAAAAGTTTGCACTCTTCTTTCACATCGTCCAGCAGTCTCTAAAACAGTGTCCAAAACCCAATGGTCAACCCTATTTGAAGGCCTTAGACTGTTCTAAATTGATCAGCACGGCACCATCTTCTATTCCCTCTAGGACCTTGTACACCAAGTGCAAGTTGTCTTGGTTCGATCTTCCCTTCACAGCGTAGTTCTGCTCAGGTCCGATCGGATTGTTAATGACAAGCTGCAAACAGTCCACTAAGAGCCAGGCCAAAATCTTTAACTCTATGTTTAGCAGAGTTATGGGTCTATAATCCTCTAAACTCTCCCAAACATGCCTGTTACCTTTCTTCAGCAATGTGATCACGCCCTTGGTAACGCTTACCAGGGATAACTCTCTGGGTGAACCAATGGCAGAACATATGCGTCAGAATAGGCACAAACATGTGTGGCAGCCTCAAGTACATTTTGTAGGGTAAACCTTCTAGTCCTGGTGATTTGTTGAGGCCAAACTGCTTCAACCCATTATGGACTTCACATTCAGTAACCAAACCTACACAGTCAGCCGCTTCTGCCTCCCCTAAAGGTGGGGGAGTCGGCTAAATAGCTGGGAAACTCCTGAACTGTGAAATTAGGACAGTGACCAAAGCGGTCGCAGAAGTGTGCCAGAAAAGCCTTGAGCATCTCACGATTTGATCATAGTGCATACCCAACTTTGGACTGATATAATGAAAGGGAAACCTTTGAACTTCTTCCTCACGTATGAACGTGTTGCATTTCACAGCTTCGTTGGGAACTCTTTTTAACCTAGATATAACTATGTAACCCTTGCTAGCCTTGCACTCAAGCTAAATCTATGGTTAGAGAGTCATCTCCTCCACCTCTTGGGAAAACTTATCTTCTAAGGATTTTGCCATCTTGGTCCTATCTAGGTTGAGATGTCAACCGCAGTTGATGGTGAAATCTCTAATCCTATGTTTGAGAGATCCCCACCACCTATTCCCGGAAATCGCCCCCACTAACACCCACTGAATTAGGGATTCAGCTGGTTCTGGAAGTCCTGTATCTTCAGTAAGGAGGTATTGAACTTCCAGTAGCCGACCAGACTAGGCCTATTAAGTAGCTGCAGACTGACCCTAACAAGTCTATGTTTATGTCTGCCCTATAAAGTGGAATGTGGGACAAGTAACAAAATCTGTATCAGCTCTTCTAACACTCTGTCCATATAAGATTTGGCATGGACAGAGGGCGAACTATTGAGCCACGTCTGTAGCACTATTTGGTTGGGCTGCCAAAGCAGACAATTCAATTGTCTGTTTTGGCGCGAAACCAGACAAAGGATTCTTGGACATGAAATCTCGCCGTATCCGGAAGTGGGAAGGGGACGCGAGAGAGGCAGTTGATGGGGGACCCGGAGGAGGGCGGTTGGTGTTGGACAGCAGGCGGGCGTTGACGACGCGACCCGGCAGAGGGCAGTTGGCGGCTGGACAGCAGAGAGGCGAGCAGAGAGAGTTGGCGTGGAAGAACGGACAGGGGCAGTCAACACCGGACACCGGAGCAGAGGGGCGAGGCAGCACGGGATAGGGTCCAGCGAGAGTGAGTCAAGATGAGTCTGATTCCAGTAGCATTGTGGAATTTTCGCTAGTAACCCACGCTAGCATTAGTCCATATATGCTATCAGGAATGCAAAGTGTTGCATACCTTCCTCTGCTCTTGGTTAACCCCAAGCTTTGTTCGTGTTGTTCGTTTGTCCTTCTATTTTCTCCGTTCCCTCGATTGTATTCTTGTGTAGGTAAAGAAATGTGCGTTACCCCCTCGAACCACTAGTTGATCACCGGCCGGCGTAAGAAGTGGAATGGTTAGAAGACTGAGATAATGTGGTGGGGGTGAGGGTGGAACGTTACACGTCTACATCTCCCTCCCTGGGTGATCCAGACAAAACCTGTCAACCAAGTTATGATGAGCAATCAAGTCAATCAGGTTGCTTTCATGCCTTTTCAACCCGCTAGCTCCCCTCTCTCCCTATCTTGGGATCAAGGATTGCATTCCAATCACCCACTAAAACTAATTCTTTCAGATCGTTGAGTAATGTGCAGATATAAGGTCTGCATGCATGTATCTTTACTCATTAGAGATAGGTTTAGTGTATGGTTAGTTTCTATTCACTATAAGTTAATTTGTAGTTGTTTATTGTTGTGGTCCCGGAAAGGGTTACTGATGAAAATGCAAACACGGATATTAGATAACAGATTATATTACACAAAAAAGATAGAGTTACATAGAAAAGGTAAGAAGTCTCATACTGTTTGTATAACACCGATAGTGATCTGCTCTTCTGGTAGCAAAATCTCTGAACTAATAACGGTGAGAAGAGTCCATTATAGTAAGATGGGTAAGGTTCCCCACAACATTTATGTAGCACTGAACAAAATAACAAAACTTCTTTGAAGAACAACAACAAAAGGTTTACTTTTATGACAGAAAGTAGACTTGTGTCAGAGTGAGAAAAGTTCTTTTGGGTGTTGCAGGTAGCAGCAGTTATCTTTGGTGAAGATCGTCAATGCTGGAGTGTCCAGTAGAATAGGACGGAAGAGAAGTCTTTCTTTTCTGCTGGCCGGGTACTCTCTGCTCTGGGTTAACTTTCAAAAAGGTGAGAAAAAATAGTTCTTTAGAGGAAGATGGAATCAATGCACTTAACCCACTGAGTGGTCAGTGCGTGGCCGATCGCTTGGTGGGGGCATTGATTCGCAAGAGAAAGTAGATCTGTGACTGCTACAACAGGAATCCATAAAGCCATATATATATAAATTATTAGTAATAAGAGAATCTACTTTAATCTATAATTGTTTACAAATAGTTGTCATTAGTCACTTCAAATCATACTATTACTTGTGAAAAGACACCAAAAAATGACTTGAGCATTAAATTACCCAACAAATGTTGAGATGCCATAAAAACAACTGACCACAAACAAAATACTGCAAAAAAAATTATCAACCAGTCAGCTGTAAGATTAGTCAGTATATATATATATATATATATATTATAACAGTGTTGGTTGTCACTATCTCACTTTGTGGATTTGTGGCAGACCAAATGTGGTATAATTTGGAGAGTGCTCAAAATCTGTGATAGAGTTATTACATAATAATAATAATAATTAAATATGTTAAATATAAAGAATTGAGACTACAACACTCAGTATACGGAGATGCATTTTTCCACTCGTCCTCATTCCACTCTCACATAAACAAGTATGGCCCTCAGTTTACTTCCAGTCCTAGAAAAACTATCCTTTTTTCGAGAGTATCAGGGGAGGTAACTTGCATGACTTAACAAAATATATATTATTTTTTATATATATTTAATAGTATGGAAGCTTGTCTGTGACCAGAGGCTTCATGCTGTCTTATAATAACAATCATCTGGCAGAGAAAGAAAGACATTGGAGAAATCAAAAAAATTGAAAAATACAGTCAAAAGAAAGTTAGGATTGTGTACAACTCTTTATGTGTGTGTGTGTGTGTGTGTGTGTGTAGATTATATTTGCGTATTACTGTCTGTGGTTGTATAAGTGATATTTAGTATGTGAGTGTATGAGGATGCATACGCAAATGCAGCAAACTTGAAGTTGTCTTGTAATATTACGGACGGGTGCTGTCGTCAATCAGTGAAGGTGTCACAAGACTAGCGCGTGCGGGCAGAATGACCAGCAAAGTTAGACGTGATTTTAAAATAATCACAGATGAATTATCATGTGTTTCATGACAGTTTCACTGGTGACATCAAACATTCGGGGATCTTCGATTTGTTCCCCAAAATTTCTATACTAGAAAACAAGTCAGGAGATTTTGGAGAGTTGAAGGCAGCTTTCAAAACAGGCGCGTCAAAAGGTTCCAAGGCCCCGACCTGTGCTACCCAATCTGCTATGACCTATCTGTCAGGCATGTGTCAACAACCAGCTCTTACCTACACCACTGTCACCACCAAGAGGAAGGGAGAAGAAGAACGTAACTAAAATGAACTTTTCGAGTTGCAACAATCATAGCCCTAAGTGAATAATAAACAACTGCTATATTTTCTTCCCTTACCTTCGAGTTTGAGTATTTCTTTTTCTGAGGACTTCTTTCTTTACAGCACAACACGTTGGTCCTATGTTACAGTCTTCTGGATATATGAGTTGCGATGCGTGGCGAAAGTTGCAACAGTTTGACCGAGTAAAAAAATTCTTTTGTAATATACCATGGAGTATTATTTATTTATTTTTCATTTTTTGTATTTGTGTGTGTGTGTGTGTGTGTAGTGGTGATTTTAACTAAGGAACAAATTATCATCATTACAATATGAAGAAAATAAAGTTTTGACTTGTAAGCATAATAGATGAAGGAGTATGGTGGGCCAGATCGCAATAAATATTGTGGTGATGAGACATGTAATATTGTAATATAATATGGAGTATTATGCAATATTAGTATTTTATGCTGGAATATGTTTTGTGTTAGATTGCAATAATAATTTGTATTAGTTATGATGTGTTAAAATTTGCCGCACAGTGCATGCATCTTCATACACAAACATACTAAATATCACTTATAAGACCACACACAATAATACACAAATATAATCTACACAAAGACATACACACAAAGAGTTGTACACAATCCTAACATTCTTTTGACTGTATTTTTCGATTTCTCCAATATCTTTCTTTCTCTGCCTGGTGATTGTCATTATAAGATGGTATGAAACCTATGGTCGTAGACAAGCTTCCATGCTATTAAATATATATAAGAACTAATATATATTAACTTATTAGATATATATATATATATATATATATGGACAGCTATCAATAGGCTATCGACTATATGGAAATCAGACCTAACCGATAAAATGAAACGCAGTTTCTTCCAGGCAGCGGTCACATTGATACTGCTATATGGATGCACTACATGGACGCTAACAAAACGGCTGGAGAAGAAACTAGATGGCAATTACACAAGAATGCTGCGTGCAATCCTCAACAAGTCCTGGCAGCAACACCCCACAAGACACCAACTGTACGGACACCTGCCCCCTATCACGAAATCTATTCAAGTTAGGCGAACCAGACATGCAGGACATTGCTGGAGAAGCAGAGATGAACTCATAAGAGATGTACTCTTATGGATCCCCACACACGGCCGCGCAAAAGCAGGACGACCAGCACGAACGTACATTCAGCAGCTATGTGAGGATACAGGTTGTTGTCCTGAAGACCTACCTAGGGCGATGAACGATAGGGAGGAGTGGCGAGAGAGGGTCAGGGATATCCGTGCTGCCAGCACGATATGATGATGATGATATATATATATATGATGAATTGAACATAACCTCACATTGACAATGTCAAACTCATGAGATTTTATTCTGTTTTATTATTATCCTATGTTATACCTGAAATATATACATACATATTTCAGGTATATATATATATCTATATGTATATATTTTAGGTATATATATTTATATGTATATATACACATATCTAAATATTTCAAGTATATATATATATATATATATATATTTCAAGTATATAGGCGAAACTGTAGTAGGTTAGTTCCTGACTCATGAAATAATTTTTGTAACTATATCTATATGTATATATTTCAAGTATATATATATATATATATATATATTGGATGGGTCAGGGTTGCCTTCCTTTAAACACTATATCGTGTCCCCAATGTCATGTAATAGAAAGAAAAGAAAAGGAAAGTAACTTCTTAGGTGGAACTGTGTAGAAGATCTACTCCAGAGTGTGTGATATAAATGTATATACTTAGAAAGACACCAAGCCAATACAATAAGGCAAGTCAGGCATTGCTTTAATAATGAATTTAATAACAACAAATAGAACGGAAGGATTATCAATCATTAGGAGTGTCTAATAACATAGAAGTTGATATTGACGTACATGTATACATAAGCAATACATAATCATAGACATTCAGGGTTTTCCCTATTTTTGTGGGAAAAGATGCGTGCATGAAATATTTGAAAGTCAATGAGTGTATGCAGTCTAACAACGGAGTGAAAGACATTATTACTTATCTGTAATGACAGTTCTCGAGTTTAAGATCTTACAGAAGACTATATCAAATCTCTTTGTGTTCTTCTTGCTTTGTCAGTTTGGACAAATGATGTGCAGTTAGTCATGCGGTTCCATTCGTTATAGGGATGGTTTCTTTAGTTTATATATTCATTTCCAGAGTTGATGGCATCGGACAAAGTTTGAGGCTTTACAAAGATCATCTTCAGGTTCAGTGATGGTCCACGTGGACACTAAATTTTCTTCTTGACTCATATATTCTTGGAGTTGACACACGAAACACGTCTGGTCTGCTCCGTGCCGGTTCTTCTGCTGTCAGTTTTAAATCATTTCTTCTCATCAGTATAACCATTACTTTTGGTGCCGTGAAGTTGGTCAACATTATCCAATCAGTGTTCTCCAGTCACCTCTTCAAAAATCAGGGTTGTTGGTCGACTGCTGCTGCTACATTTATCATCATGTGAGTCTGTCGCCATGTGTTGGGATAATCGTGAATGGGCGTTGTTCATTTGACAATCATTATAATATATATGTGTATATATATATATATATATATATATATATATAAAAAGTAAGTAAAGTTGGCGACCTAAGTCGAGGGTGACCCGAAGGCTCCCTTTCAATAGCTACAACACCGAGATGTAAGGGAGGGCACTACTCCTTTCACTGGATTGTTCCCATTTTACCCTCGATACGTACCTTATATTGCTGAGTATTAAGCAAGGAGGTATCAAGTACCATTTTTAAAGTCTTTGGTATGACATGACCTGGGATTGAACCTAGGCCTCCCAGACTATTGGCAAACACTCTACTACCCACTAGGCCAATGAGCCGGTAATATAAATAAATATATATATATATATGTGTGTGTGTGTGTATTTCAAGTATATATATACACACACACACATACATATATATATATATATATATATTATTCATAATTATATCATTATATATATATATATATTATTCATAATTATATCATTATCATGATGCGGTACCCACTTGGACAATACACAAAGACAAGACGGTTTTCAGTAACATATTAAAAAACGTATGGCAGTGCTTGTGGCATAATGGTTATTGTTTTAAGAATTGGACATGGTAACCTAAGTCCAAATCTTGGACAAGGCTGTTTGTATTTCATATAATGCTAATACACTCGAGAAAGGCATGAATCTAACAATTCTCCCCAGCTATAAGTAAATAGTCGGGCTGACTGGGTTACCAGTTGTAAAGTAAAAAAGGTAAAGTTAGCTATTGTAGTTGAGAGAGACTCGAGGGCTCCCTTTTCATTAGCTACTACACCGAGGAGTAGGGGAGTGCACTACTCCTTTCCCTAGATTGTTCCACTTTACCCTTGATCCGTACCTTATAATACTGTGTTAAGCAAGGAAGCATCAGGTAGCACTTTAAAGTTTTTGGTAAGACTCGACCTGGGATTGAACCCTGGTCTCCCAGGCCATTGGCAAACATTCTACTAATTAGGCCAATGTGCTGTCATACTCCACTTAAAAAATTGACCTTGTATCATTTCCTGTTCATGCTGTGTAGGTGAGGTGAAATTTTATTTAAGAAAAAAAATCCATCACGAAATGTTACACTACTGTTAAATGCAAAAGTTTCTGCAACTAAAAAATTTACATTTGCAGTGACTTTTCTTTTTAGTTTCAAATATTTAAAAAAAAATTTTTTTTCTTGAATTTTACAAAAAAACTATTAAAATATCAAATGATTTTATCAATTTTTTGATTTGGCACAAAACTATTTAAATTCAATAACTCCTTTTAATACAATAATTAATTTAATTCAATCTAATGTAATAATTTATTCTCATATATTGTTTTAAAATTCTATGTCACAAGGTAGAAATGAATAAAAATCAACATTTTAGAAATTTAAAAAAAAAAACGAATGAATAAATCAAGTATTTGGATCAGTGAGGACAATGAATATAAAGTAATTTTAGGCACAGAAATTTTCGGAACCAATATCAGAATAGGATAGTGTAACGACTTTTTCCCCTGTATCTCCTGACACCATTATTACGTGGCGAAGATTTTGCAGAATTCAATCTTTTCATTAATACTATATAAGGGAGACAACTGTTTAATTTATTGACAATTGTTCTCTACCTTAGAATGAATTTATCAATTAAATGGATAGAAGGATAAATGTAGAAATAAGTTTGTTTTTCTATAATACAGAGAATAAGTAAAGAAAATTACTATTATTCTTTTTTTTTAATCATTTTAATTTCTTTCTTTTTTTTTTTTTCTTTTAGAATAACGTTCCTGGAGTTGAGTCTTTAGTAAGTAAGGTGATGGTTTGGGTAGTGGACAGATGGATTCGTTGATTGAATCCTGTGATAAAAGGGTTAATGAAATCTTGTGTGGCCTAATGAAGTCCAAGCACAGAAAACAGAGACAAGATAAGTGGATTTTTTCCAACTTCGTGATATTTATCTGGACAGAATGCAGCGGGGTGTCCAGAATTCATTTTTAGTACCTCTTGAAGACAGCCATCTGGAGTTTTTTTAAAAGATATACAAGATATCGGGTGGTCCAGACAATTTACATATCATTATTCATGGGCGTAACCAAAAATTGTCGATACCCTACCCCCAATTCATATAAGCATTGCGCAGAGTCCAGTCGGCAGTTGAGTTCAGGAGAGTTGCGGGTTAGCCTCGGAGTCGGAGATCGGGGTTGAGTTAGCAGTTAGGTTCAGAGTAGAGAGTTCGATGAGACGAAGCGACTTTGTGAATTGTGCTGGCCCGATCAGAACCAATAGTTGAACATAGAACTTCGCGAACCCAGATCGTTATGTCAACAAAAGCCGAGAAAAACAAACTTTTAAAAGTAACGAAGAATCAGTAGTTGTCCCCCTTACACCTTCTCTTGTTCTCTCTGTCGCCTCCTAAAACGAGAGTATAAGTCTCGTGTAACCTTTTTCTTTTGTACTCTACGCATTTGGGTAAATTCTTCTATGGGGAGATAAAGACAATAGGTTTAAGAAAGTTGTATCGTACAAAAATCGAAAGTGTGGCTTTTCTCTTTTTTGTGTTCTTGTGAATCGCAACAGGAACTATTTTCTCTATAAACAGCAATTTTTCTTCGGCGTAGATTCCAGCCAAAATTAGATCGACTTCCACGATCAGAGGTAACTAAAACACCACTATACGGATAAAAATAATTCACAACGTCACGAATGGTGGCAGTTCTTCAGTTCAACAAAAGGGAGCAAATCTCATCAGCAGTGCAATTTATGATAACTTGTTAATTCGGCATCGCTTATATGTGGCATGAACCAGTGGCCCAGTGGTAGAGTTTCGGCTTCTGCATACTGTGGTTGTTGGTTCGATCTCCAGTTTTGGAGATCATGGCGTGCACTGCTGATGAGACCTAATAAGGTCGAAACAGCTGTTCAGTGCTCCATATGTCACATGTAGGTGGTTGCTGGATTTTCTTGTCATGGTAATTTCTAACATAATATATATATATATATATATATAGTTAGACTTACAGGCCTCACTTTCCTGACCCATTAATTAGTGAGAGTTTCATGCTGGTGGAGTAATCTTTAGATGGTGAAATATACAACTTACAAAATTCACATACTAAGAACTTTCCTAAATCTAGAGAAAAAAAAAATTAATAAATTTCCCTACTATTTGTATTATTCAAATTTATGTGTTGTATATTAGATTTCTCAGTCTGGCTTATAAATAGTTTCAAATCATTACATTTTTCAAATCATCAAATCTTTTCAACTTATTTTGTGTTTGTTTGAATGTTATCTTCAGGTCAAATATCCCTCTGCTTACATTGATTTACTTACGTTGTACTTTAATATTATTTACGAGGCAAATAACTCTAATTTAAAAATGAATTTATTCCTTTTGTTCAGCAATTTGTTTTATTATTCAATCTACAGTTTGTCTTTTGATTTTTTTAGAAATTTATTTCATACTATTAAATAATAGTTATTTTATTTTCTCATCTGCCAAAGATATTTTGAAAGATTGATTGTTTTCATGTTCTGTTTTTTAAGTGATGTGAGGTGGTTATAGTATCTTATTTTCTGTTTTCTTCTTTTCTCTCTGTAGCATCATTATAAATATTTTCCATTGTTGGTTGTTCTTTGATTGTCACCTTCACTGGACATGTTTGCTTTTCTGCAGTTTCCTTTTAATGGATAAATTTTTTGTCTTTACGGTTACACGTTTTTTTGGGGTCTGTGTCATCTAGTATTTTAATAAGTGTTGTTACAATGGGATCACATAACACCTATTGTATATGTGATGCGAAAGGTAATTATGCCCACCTATTTTGACTGAAGATAGAAAAGGGTGTTAAAAATTTAAAAAGAAAACCAACATACTACACAAACGTAGAAGTGACTAGGGACATTAATCTATTCTCTCCTTCCAGCTATAGTTGGGCAAGCTGATTTCTTTAACATTGGTAGAGCAACCTTTTCAGAAGAAAAATTCTGAATTCAAACCTGTTTGTAGCAGAGTTTGGGTAAATACATAATTTGGATTGATTTTAAAGGCATATCAACCCATCTAGAGCTATTTTATGCCAAGAGGTTAGAGAAACACATTCACTATCAGTTCATATTTACATTTTTGTGAAGTTGTAAAGATGATTTTTGTTGGCATATAGTCCTGTCAAATGCAAATCATTTTTAAACATAGTTATTTCACTATAGATGGGACCCTAACAAGTACAACCACTCTGGGTCAAAGTGGACCTGGGAGTAATAGCAATGAAGAGGTACTCCACATTCCACAAAGCTGCAGGACTGGAGCCTCACTATCAGATGCAGTTTAGAGTAATACCCCTTTTTTCTGGAAGTCTTACTTCTCTGCAAGGCATACAGTCAGCATATACTAAGTACTAATAATTGGCAGAAAATTATAAGGTTTGGTTTCTTTGTTTAATGGCATATCAACCTTCATGGGTTATTCAATGCCAAAACTATCCTTGCAGGAGAACAGTAATGATACGATTTAACCCATTGCCGAGGAGATAAGGAGGTTCGTACTTTTTCCCAAGGGTATTATTAAACCAAAGGTGAATGTAATCGTGTGACTGGAGTTTAAACTCACTATGATGTTACAGTCCAGTACTTCAGTTAACCATTATGCCATGGAGACTCTCCTGCAATTATATGGTTTCAAGTAAAAAATAATCATTCTTAGTAAATAGCTTCAAGTAATTATAATTAATAGAAATAATTTAAATTTTCATGGTATCAAGTATTCCTATCTAAGTAAAGTTGTAAAATTGGCAACCTTAGTCGAGGGCGACCAGACAGGTCCCTTTTCAACGGCTACTACACCAAGGTGTAGGGGAGGGTGCTAATCCTTTCCCAGGATTGCTCCACTTTACCTTTGATACGTACCTTATATGGCTTAATGTTAAGCAAGGAGGTATCAAGTACCATTTTTTAAGTCTTTGCTATGATACGACCTCGGATTGAACCCAGGTCTCCCGGATCATTGGCAAACACTCTACCCACTTTGTCAATGATCCAGGAGACTTGGGTTCAATCTCAGGCCACGTCATACCAAAGACTTTAAAAATGGTACTTGATACCTCCTTGATTAACACTCAGCAATATAAGGTATGTATCGATAGTAAAGTGGAGCAATCCAGGGAAAGGAGTAGCGCCCTCCCCTACACCTCGGTGTAGTAGCGCCCTCCCCTACACCTCGGTGTAGTAGCTATTGAAAAGGGAGCCATCTGGTCGTCCTCGACCCCGGTCGCCAACTTTACCAATTCCTATCTAATAGGAATAATTTTTGAACATATCTGTTTAACCCATAGATGGGACCCTAACAGATATTAACATTCCAATTAATAGTAGACCTGGGAGTAATGGTGATGAAAGGGTACCCTCTACATCTCAGAACTGGGGCCTCACCATCAGCATTTTAGTTTCATACCCAGGTAGTCTTACCTTTCTGCAAGGGGTACAAGTAAGTGTATTCTAAGCCCCATTGAAAGAGCAGCACATATTTAGATTAAACTAACCCACCTACAAGTATCAAAATTATAACAATATCAGCATCTCTTATAGCCCAGTCAGCTAGAGCTGTAGAATACACTGACTGCATCTCTGCAGAGAGGTAAGACCCCACCCCTGCAATGAGTGCTGGATATGATACTAAACAATCTGGTGGTGAGGTTCCAGTATACTAGCTTTGGAGAATGCTAAGTACTCTTTCAATGCCATCTGGTCCAGAGTGGTAGCACCTGATAGGGTCCTATTTATGAGTTGAATAGAACTAAATTGCATACTTATGCTAAAGTGAATTACTTGAAACAGAACTGTTTTGACACAAACTATATTTATACTAAAGTAAAATGTTTGACTAAATTGAAGAACTTGAATTAGAAATGTTTTTGACAACTAAACCACATACTTATGCTAAACTGAATTGTTTGAAATAGAACTGTTTATTAGTAAAAATAAAAAATGAATTTGGTATTATATGACCTACAAAGGTTGATATGCCATAAAACCCAAACAAACAGTCTCTTAATAACAGAAAAATGTTAATAATGTTTAACATAGAAAAAAAAACTTTCACACAAGAAAATTAGAAAATTGAGAAAAAACTTTTTTTGACAAGTATTGTCCTTCATCTTCCAAATTCTAGTTACTATTTATTGTAACATTTTGGTTTTTACTTATTACATTGAAAAATAGAGTGCACTGGGGGAAAAAAGCTGCTAATTAGACTTCAACTCACGATCCCTGTGATACTTCAGTGCCATGTGAATGGATGAGTATGTGTCCATGTCAGGTCAAGCAAAAGAATGTATACATATATCTGTGGAGTTGAAAATATCTGAAGGTGTGTAAGTATCTATATCAGAGTAGGCATATCTAGACAGAGGGGTGTGTATATACGAGAATCATTAAATAAGTTTCCAGACTTTTTTCGTATGGGCACTTTTATTGATAGTACACACATGAAATTCTAGTCCCCTTCCAAGTAATCTCTTTTGGCTGCAATGCACTTGTACCATTCCAACAACTTCTGGAAGGCCCCATCGAAGTCCTCTTGTGTGAGCGTGTCAATGACCTTCACCACAGCCTCTTTCATCTCCTCAATTCTCTCATAATGACAGCCTCTGAGCTTAGGGAATAACCAAAAGTCACAGTGAGCAAGGTCTGGACTATAGGGACGCTGAGGAACTGTCTTGATGACCATTTTGGTCAAATAGTCTGTTACAAGGATGGAGTTGTGGACTGGTGTATTGTCCTGGTGGATATGCCACTGACCCGATTTGAAGAGCGCTGGCCTCTTCCGACGGAATCTCTTCCTGAACTCCCTTAAAACCTCAACATAGTAACCCTAACCCTCTGGCCAATCAACTCTGGTGTATTGACTTTCTTACTCCTCCCACACCTCTCATCATCCCTCACAGACTCCCTGCTTTCCTCTTATGCCACTCAAAAACTGATGCTCGATTCATGCAAGATGCTCCAAAAGCAATCTGAAGCATTCCATATGTTTCTGTGGCATTTTTTCCAAGTTTAAAACAGAATTTTATTGCGTATTGTTCTTCTAAAGTGTCCCCACATTCAGATTGCATTTTTGAAATTCACCAGCTGTGACAATCAGGCTTTAGAAGGGTGTATTCCAATTCCTGCTGTAGCTGTTCATTTTAAATTGAAATCATAAAAATTGGTCAGTCATCTCAGAAGATGTATAGCAATAACAAACTGAATTTTCAAGAGTCTACGACAATTTTAAATGCCTGTACAAAAAAGTCTGGAAACTTATTGAATGCACCACGTATTTGTTTATTTGTCAGCATTTGTGTGGTGACATTGAGAGGAAAGACAAACTGGTCAAAAGTTCAGAAAATGCTGGATAGAAAAAAAAATTCCAATAAATCTCAATTGTTAGATATGACATTTTGGCATTAAGGCAGTTTAAGTACCTAAATATGTGTGGTCTGTGTTCATGGGGTGGGCAGGGTTAAAATATGCAGGGCATATCAGTTAGAGCCCAAACAATTGGGATCTGGGTATGCACTGCACAAGACCAGAGTTAGCTATGGACAGAGAGAAGTTTAGACACATGCTAGAGTGCGAGTCAGGGGAATGATGCCAGGAGCCATATTGTAAGCAAACAGCCCCAGGTTCTGACCTAGGTGTCACACCCACCCCATCTGTTGAGCAAGTTGTCCTCAAACCTCGTCTTATTTTTTTTGTGACACTGTCTCATGGGTTGGGCAACTTTGACCAAATCCGCAAAACCCAACAGTGTGGAGGCTAACATCATTAGACATCAAAATGCATAGTGCTGAGAAGTCACATCACACCCCTCTCGCCTTGTGGAAGCCTGGTTGATTGGTTGTGTTCAATGGCTTATCAACCCTTGTAGATCATTTAATGCCAAATGCTGTTATATATATATATATATATATGAATGATTCGTAAACACTAAGTTTGTAGGTAACAATTTTTATATAAGCCAGGACTAATTTGTTTGTACAGTTAAATGCTTTTAGGTATTACTCTTTAACCTTAACAATTCAATTTAATGCCAGTCATACATTTGCACACAATTAAATGGTAAAACAGTTCTACTGGAACCATAGATGGAACCCTAAAGGTACTTTCCCCAGTCGGCTGGGGCTGTAGAATACACTGACTGCACTTCTGCAGAGGGGTAGGATCCCTCCACCGCAACAAATGTCCTGGATATGACACTAAACAATCTGATGGTAAGGTTCCAATGATGCTGGAGCTTTGATAAATGCGGAGTACCCCTTCATTGCCATTGCTCCCAGGTCCACTCTGGCCCGGAATGGTAGCACCTGATAGGGCCCTATCTATGGGTTAAATAGAAATAAACTGTATACTTATGCTAAACTGAATAGCTTGAAACAGAAACATTTTTGACAATTAAACTGTACTCATGCTAAACTGAACTATTTGAAATAGAACTGATAATTTGTTTAAAAATGGATTTGGCATTAAATAACCAACAAAGGTTGATATGCCATAAAACCTAAACAACCAACTAACCTAAAAGTACTATCATTCTGGGTGAGAGTGGACCTGGGAGTCATGGCCATGAATGTGTATGCCACATTCCCAAAGCTCCAGGACTGGAGCCTCACCTTCAGATGATTTAGTATCATAGCTTGAACACTTGGGTTGGATGTCTTAACCCTCTGCCGAGATGCAACTGGCATATCATATAGTCCCAGTCAACTGGGCTAAGGAAGCTTGGTTCTATGTACTAGTTACTCTAATAGTCCAGCTAAAAGAGTATGGATTGTATCTTTCTTCTTCTTCTTTTCCAAATAACACCAACAATGCCACTTAATACTGTTGTTTCTGACAAGCAGTTTCATGCATTAATAAACCTATTACAAATCACTTAACAGCCAAGCATATGTGCACTAAGTACAAGTCATTGTAATTCAATCATGCCAGAATTAAATGATAAATCTGTGTATATAATCAAGATCAATTAATATTAATACCTGTAAGCCAAGAGAGGAATGTTTACAAATATTTTGGTTTGCTGAGAATGCAGGGTTAACCTATCAAAGGATTTCCTTCCTTAAAAGAAAAAATACCAAACTATATCTAAAATGAGAACTAATTTTTATTTATTGCGGACATTTTGTCCTCATCTAAGTAGGTTTTTTTTGTGTTGTTTCTTCTTTCACTACGTTTCAGCCAAATTTCACCTCTGGCCTTCTTCAGGTGATTTACCACGACCTCGGATAGGAATGCTGAGTCTTGTAACCGTATCCCTAGTAATTACTGCCTTCCATAGTTGTTGTCTATCGCATCTAAAATATTTTGTCCATCTCAGTGTTAGACATTTGGGTATATTTATGAGGTTTGGCTGAAAAGCTCATAGGATGATGTCATATCTGTTGTTGATAACTTTTTTGACCAATCAAACCCAGGCACGGCAACACCAATGGATTGGGTTAGGCATATCAACCACAGTAGGGTTATCTAATGCCAAACCCTCTTAATACATATATTGAATATATTTTAATACATATTTGATTGAACATAGACATTTTTTGTCTGCATATTTTTTTGTTAATCCTTTTGAATTGCCATATTGATCTTATTATATTCGGCGGGAATTGGTTGATAAATCTTTGATAATTTGTTATTTCCCAAGTACTTTCTACCCAACTTTAGGCCATCATCACGGGAGGATGTATTACAAGTGATGAATTTATCTCTTCACAAGCTCACATCTTGTGAAGGTAACGTACCTGGGCATTCGAAGCGTGCACGAACGTGTCTGGCTTGTAGAGAGGAAACCGATATGGCTGCCGCGAGCATATTTGACGAGGGGAGATCTCGAACCAGCGAGAGGTAATTTGCACGTATGCAAATTCTTACGAGATCTCACGAACATACAAATACGCATGGTAACAGCTGAACGGGGATTGTGTTCTGAGTGCATTTGCCTGACGAACGTGTTACAACTCAACGAAGGAAGGAAGGAAGCAAGCAAAGGAAGGAAGGAAGGCAGGCGAGAACCAGAAGGAGAGAAAGAAGGAAGGAAGGAGAACTAGGGAGAAAGCGAGAGAGAAGGAACAGCTAACGAGAGAGAGGGAGAAAGCGCTCGACTCAATACGCCCTGAAACCAACAACAGTGTCCTCTCTTGAATTAATACAGGAATCAGTTTCCTATTGCCTTTTACGCCCGCTCTTGACAACACATCTGTATTCCAAATGTAGGATCATGGAGTTTAAAATATGTATATTTTAGCAACATTTCTTCACTAATACTTATTTGATTGAACAGACATTTTTTATGTACATATTTTTTTGTTAATCCTTTCGAATTGCCGTATTGACCTTATGATATTCAGTGGGAATTGGTTGATAAATCTTTCATAAATAGTTATTTCCCAAGTATATTGGTTGGTTGGTTGATTGGGTTTAATGGCATATCAACCTCTATAGGTTATTTAATGCCAAAGCCTGTTTACCCATATGTACAGTTTGTAAACACATAATTTAATCATACCATACTAAAACCATACAACTCATTTACTCGCATAAGAGTAAGTATTTGCAAGTATTTCTATGTGACATTAGTTTATTTAGTGATGATAGTAGTTTATTATTATTATTATTTTTCACTACTATTTCTACCAACACAAGCATAATTCTATTCAGCAATAATTTGCTTTCTGTTGATTACTTTGTTGTGTTTTCTGGATTGTAGCCAAATCTATATTTTCTGGTACAACCTGGTCTCTTTCAAGAACGACAAAACATTATCCATATGGACGTTCTCAAATAAGTCCTTCATGGTATTTGTGTGAAAATAGTGCTTTCTGGTGTCATTAAAAACTTTACACTCAAGGATGGCAACAATATTGCGACATTGACAAGAAAGAATCACATGGTTTAAAATGTCATAAAAACATATTTACATAGAAAGAGAGGAAAGAAAATATTGTCCTTGCAAATAATTGATTTGTGGAAAACTTATCCATAAAAAGCGTCCTTTTAACAGTTTATATTTCCTGTGTCATTTTGACTGGGTTGAAGAAAAATAGAGCCTTGTTTCTTGTGCTTCAGTTGCTGGAAATAAATCCTCACACGTGTATTGGTGTCTAGATGACTGAGAGAACAGGCAGGCATGTGTTGACTCTGAGGAATCACACAAGCAAAAGAGGAAAGGCGTTCGTAGGAAACGCCCTGATAGGGGTTTGGAAAAAATCTAAAAAAGGTAGCCTGTAATTGGCTGTTTTTCATCCAATCACTGGGCACCTACTTAGCAACTCCGTAAATAATTTCAATAAGTACTATATCTATTTTAAACTACATGATCCTGCATTTTAGACACACACACAGTTAAATGGTTTCAAGTATTGCTATCTAACACTAATAATTCTAATTACTATTAATCTGTTTGTGCTCCATATGATTTAAAAGTGAGTAGTTTATTGGTAATTTCATTTTTATTGCTTCTACACATAAGTTAGTGATTGTTGTCGAGGACGATGAGAAAGCTCCCTTTTCAATAGCTACTACAGAGGTGTAAGGGAGGACGCTACTCCTTTCCCTGGATTACTCCACTTTACCCTTGATACGTACCTAATGTTGCCGAGTGTTAAACAAGGAAGTATCAAGTACCATTTTTAAAGTCTTTGGTATGACGCAACCTGGGATTGAACCCTGGTCTCCTGGACCATTGGCAAACACTCTACCCACTAGGCCAATGATGGTTTTAATTATTGATTTGTAACACTTATAATTTTATTCAATATTAATCATTTGTTTGCACACAGTGAAGTGGTCACAAGTATTGCTAGTTAACACTAATTATTCAACATTACTCATTCGTTAGCACACAGTTAAATAGTTCCAAGTATTGTTATGTATCACTAACAATTCAATTAATGATTATTTGTTTACACAAAGTTAAATTTAAAACAGTTCTATTTCTAACAATTCAATTTAGCATAAGTTATTTCTTTGCACTCAGTTTAAATGTCAAACAGTTCTACTTGACCCAATCAAGTGTTCCCACTCTGGGCCAGAGTAGAGCTGGGAGCAATGGCAAAGAAGGGGTACTGCACATTCCCCAAAGTTCCAAGATTGTAGCCTCACCATCAGATTGTTTTGTGTCATATCCATGACATCTGGGTACATCTCTGCAGAGATGCAGTCGGTGTATTCTACAGCTGTACCATAGAACCAACATTTTGTGCTGTAAAGAAAGAAGTCCGCAGAAAAAGAAATACTCAAACTCGAAGGTAAGGGAAGAAAATATAGCAGTCGTTTTCATTCAGCTATGATCACTGCAACTCGAAAAGTTCATTTTTGTTGCGTCCTTCTTTTCCCTTCCTCTCAGTGGTGACAAGGTGTGGGTGAGAGCTGGCTGTTAGACACATGCCTGTCATAGCAAATAGATCGTAGCAGACTCGGGTAGGATGGGTCAGGGCCTCCGGAACCTTTAATGCACCCGTTTTGACAACTGCCTTCAACTCTGCCAAAATCTCATTACTTGTTTTCTTATACAGAGATTTTGGGGAACAAATTGAAGATCCTTGAATGTTCGATGTCACTAGTGAAACACATGATAATACATCTGTGATTATTTTAAAATCACGTCTAACCTTGCAGGTCATTCTGCCCGTATGCACTAGTCTCGTGACACCTTCACTGATTGATGACAGCACCCGTCCATAATATTACATAGTACCACATTTGTTGAAAAATTAACTTCATTTGGTAGGGAGTTTCTGAGCTTGTTGATGAACTTTTCAGCTGACTCTTGTGTGTCTGTGCGCACACACGTGGACATATATAAAAATGTGTATTTAGACAGATTTTCTTGTAGACATATATTATTATGGTGACAGACAAGAATTTTTTTTTGTCTTTTTAAAATTGGCAGACAATATGTCTGTGTGTGTAAATGTGTGCAATAAAAAGCAATTAAAATTGGGATGATAAAGGATAATGCTAGTCAAAAATTATTAACAAAAATGCTCGACAGCTACATTTGAAAAAAGAAAATAAACAAAAATATGTTTAATATCATCAAAGTATACAATTTTTTTTAAATGTATTTTTTTAAAAACATTTTATTTGCTGTAGAGAGATATATATACAAGTGGTCAGTGGAGTTTTCCAAAGACAAATAACAAGAATACTAACAGGTAACAGACATTGGAGAAAAAGATAAAATTAAAAAATCCAACCACAATTATGTATGTTTCTACTTGTTATCTAGTAAGCTTTACTTTGTCAAGGGTTTGAAATCATTTATTTGTTTAATGATATAAAAAGTTTTATTTTACCAAAATTTGATTTGGTTAAAATGTTCAATTACAATCTAAACTATATTTTCAATGCCCTTTTGCATTTTTTAAAATGACTATTTGCCTATAATCCTTTGTTTGCACAGTTTTTTCTAATACTAATAATTCATTTAAAGAAGAAGAAGAAGAGAAGAAAGAAAAGAAGAAGAAGAAGAAAAGAAGAAAGAAAAGAAGAAGAAAAGAAGAAAGAAAAGAAGAAGAAAAGAAGAAAGAAAAGAAGAAGAAAAGAAGAAAGAAAAGAAGAAGAAAAGAAGAAAGAAAAGAAGAAGAAAGAAAAGAAGAAGAAGAAGAAAGAAAAGAAGAAGAAGAAGAAGAAGAAGAAAGAAAAGAAGAAGAAGAAGAAGAAGAAAGAAAAGAAGAAGAAGAAGAAGAAAGAAAAGAAGAAGAAGAAGAAGAAGAAGAAGAAAGAAGAAGAAGAAAAAGAAGAAGAAGAAAAAGAAGAAGAAGAAAAAGAAGAAGAAGAAGAAGAAAGAAAGAAAAGAAGAAGAAAGAAAAGAAGAAGAAGAAAGAAAAGAAGAAGAAGAAGAAGAAGAAGAAAGAAAAGAAGAAGAAGAAGAAGAAGAAAGAAAGAAAAGAAGAAGAAGAAAGAAAAGAAGAAGAAGAAGAAGAAGAAGAAAGAAAAGAAGAAGAAGAAGAAAGAAAAGAAGAAGAAGAAAGAAAAGAAGAAGAAGAAAGAAAAGAAGAAGAAGAAGAAGAAAGAAAAGAAAAGAAGAAGAAGAAAAGAAGAAGAAGAAAAGAAGAAAGAAAAGAAGAAAGAAAAGAAGAAGAAGAAAAGAAGAAAGAAAAGAAGAAGAAGAAAAGAAGAAAGAAAAGAAGAAGAAAGAAAAGAAGAAGAAGAAGAAGAAGAAGAAGAAGAAGAAGAAGAAAGAAAAGAAGAAGAAGAAGAAGAAGAAGAAAGAAAAGAAGAAGAAGAAGAAAGAAAAGAAGAAGAAGAAGAAGAAAGAAAAGAAGAAGAAGAAGAAGAAAGAAAAGAAGAAGAAGAAGAAGAAGAAAAGAAGAAAGAAAAGAAGAAGAAAAGAAGAAAGAAAAGAAGAAGAAAAGAAAGAAAAGAAGAAGAAAAGAAAGAAAAGAAGAAGAAAAGAAAGAAAAGAAGAAGAAAAGAAAGAAAAGAAGAAAAGAAAGAAAAGAAGAAAAGAAAGAAAGAAGAAAGAAAAGAAGAAGAAAGAAAAGAAAGAAGAAAGAAAAAAGAAAGAAGAAGAAAGAAAAAAGAAAAAAGAGAGAAGAATAGAGAAAAAAGCGAGAAAGAAGAGAGAAAAAAAAAGAGAGAAGAGAGAAGAATTAATAATAATAATAATAATAATTTGCCTGCACTCATGATGCCCTGTTGGCAAGGGTAGTACTATATGCCAACTGCACCTCCAACGAGTGTCCTGTGTGTGACACTAAACTGCATCAGATGGTGAGGCTCCAGTCCAGGAATTTTGGGGAATGTGGAGTAACCCTTCATGGCCATTACTCCCAGATCCACTCTGACTCAGAATCGTAGCACCTGTCAGGGTCCTATCTATGCATCAAATAGAACTATTCTATAATTTAATATAATTGAAAATTTAACTGTGTGCAAACAAAATAACTATTAAATACTATCATTAGTGTTAGTAATACTTGAAACTATTTAGTAGTGTGAAAACAAATGAATAATGTTAAATAGAATTACTAATGTTAGATAGCAATACTTGAAACTATTTAGTAGTGTGAAAACAAAGGAATAATGTTAAATAGAATTACTAATGTTAGATAGCAATACTTGAAACTATTTAGTAGTGTGAAAACAAAGGAATAATGTTAAATAGAATTACTAATGTTAGATAGCAATACTTGAAACTATTTAGTGTTGTGGGTATGACATTAAACTACATCTGATAGTGTGCATCCAGTCTTGAACTTTTGGGAATGTGGAATACCCCTTCATTGCCATTACTACCAGGTTCACTCTGACCTGGAGTGGTAGTACCTGCTAGGACCCCTTCTATGGGTCAAATAGAACTGTTTAATCTTTTACAAGAGATTATTATAATTAGTTATTTGAAACTATTGAGCTGTGGTTTAGTTGTTCATATTAAATTGAAATACTTGATAAATAGAATTATTAGTATTAAATAGCAATACTTGAAACCATTTAACTGTGTGCAAACAAATGATCCTTGGCTTGTTTAAAAATAATGTTACCTACAAACTATTTACTTACAAATCATATATATATATATATATGTATATATATATATACACACACACACACAATTTTGCAATAAATAACCACTAAGAGTTGATATACCCTTAAACCAAATAACCTAACAGTTATTTAGTTTCAAGTACTACTTAATACTAATAATTTATACACACTTGTATAGTTTAAAGTACTGTATTTGACAGCATATAAAATGCAAGGGTGCATAAGACGCACCTCAATTTCAGCAGGGCAAATCAAGAAAAAACAAAGTACTAATATTAAATATGATGAAATTAATATAATGAATATTATCAATGATAACATCTTTAATCTGCACAAAAGCCTTTTAAATAATGACAATAGGTATGAGAAATTTACTCTAAAGTCTAAGCTAATAGGAGTTGCCAGTTAGCTAATTTTGGCTGACCATCGCAAACTTTAAACCAACATATGGTATATAAGATGCAGGGGAATTTTAAAAGATTTTTTTTTTTTTAGTAAAAAAGAGTGTGTCTTATATGTTGTCAAATATGTTAAATATTCTAATTTCATAATAAAATGTGTGTACACAGATGATTTCAGGCACTCCTCTCCAATGGTAATAATTTTTAAAAAACAGATGTACGAGGATCATTAAATAAGTTTCCAGATTTTTTTTTCGTATGGGCACTTTTATTAATAGTACACACATGAAACTAGTCCCCTCAGAAGTAATCTCCTCCGGCTACAATGCACTTGTTGTACTGTTCCAACAACTTCTCGAAGGCCCCATGGAAGTCCTCACGTGGGTGTATCAATGACCTTCGTCACAGCCTCTTTCATCTCCTCAATTGTCTCATAACGACAGCCTCTGAGCTTAGGGAATAACCAAAAGTCACAGGGAGCAAGGTCTTCGCTATAGGGAGGGTGACAAACTGTCTTGATGCCCATCTTGCTCAAATAGTCTGACAAGGATGGAGTTGTGGACTGGTGGAAATGCCACTGACCCAATTTGAAGAGTGCTGGCCTCTTCCAATGGAATCTCTTCCTGAACTCCCTTAAAACCTCAACATAGTAACCCTAACCCTTTGGCCAATCAACTCTGGTACAAAAACTGATGCTCAATTCATGCAAGATGGTCAAAAAGCAGTCTGAAGCATTCCATACGTTTCTGTGGCATTTTTTCCAAGTTTAAAACTGAATTTTATAGCATATTGTTCTTCCTCACGTCCAGATTGCATTTTTGAAATTCACTAGCTGTGACAATCAGGCTTTAGTAGGGTGTATTCCAATTCCTGCTGTAGTTGTTCATTTGAAGCTGAAATCATAAAAATTGGTCAGTCATCTCATAAAATGTATAGCAATAACAAATTGAATTTTCAAGAGTCTACAACAATTTTAAATGACTGTACAAAAAAGTCTGGAAACTTATTGAATGCACCACGTATTTGACTGATGGAGTAAAAAAAGAGTATGTCATACTCTTTAAAAGCTCCAGAACTAGATGTAGTTTAGTGTCATACCCGGAATACACAGATAGCAAGGTGCTTACAGCACCTACATGTGTTTACATAGCAGTTGTTTCTTACTGCAAGTAACCTATAACTTTAAGGAGATTGGCACAGCCAAATAAACACAATTGCCCTGAGAAATGCTGTGATAGGAATGACTTGTGATTACACCTCAACAATGTAGTAAGTTGGCAGCCTTAGTTGAAGGTGACCCGAAGGCTCCCTTTTCAATAGCTACTACACTGAGGTGTAACCAGCATATTGGCCTAGTGGGTAGAGTGTTTGCCAATAGTCCGGGAGACCAGGGTTCAATCCCAGGTCAGGTCATACCAAAGACTCAAAAAAAAAAAAAAAAAAAAAAAAAAAAAAAAGGTACTTGATACCTCCTTGCTTAACAATCAGCATTATAAGATACATATCAAGGGTAAAATGGAGTAATCGAGGCAAAGGTGTAGCGCCCTCCCCTACACCTTGATCATATTTACCCACCCCTCCGCTCGGGCAGGATATGACACAAGGTCAATTTTTAAGCGGAGTTTAACAGGTTTGAATTCAGAGTTTTCCTTCTCCTAGACTAGTTGCCTCACCAAGGCTGAAGAACCTAGTCTGCCCTACTATTTACCCATAGCTAGAGGGAGAATATTTGGATTCATACCTTTCCCAAGGGTATTAGTGTTACGTGAAATGCAATCAGTCAGGACCAGGATTTGAACTCGTGTCGCCATGTCCATATCCTGCGACGATAACCATTACACCACAGGCACCTCCATGATGTAGTAGCTATTGAAAAGGGAGCCTTCAGGTCACCCTCGACTTTGGTCGCCAACAACTTACACTGAGGAGTAGGAGGAGGGTGCTACTCCATTCCGTGGATTGCTCCACTTTACCCTTGATCCTTACTGTATGATGCTAAGTGTTAAGCAAGGCAGCATTAAGTACCATTTTTTGAGTTTTTGGTATGGCTTGACCTGGGATTGAACCCTGGTCTCCCAGACCATTGGCAAACACTCTACTCATAAAGCCAATGGCCCGGTCAACAATGTTATAAAGTTTAATTATTTATTGTGGTATGGGAGTAAATGAAATTATGGTATTTTTTCTTTTTTGTTTTGTTATTTATTTAGGTTAAAAAAGAAAAAAAAAAAAAAGAAAAGAAAAAGAAAAGGCTGAAAAACGACCTTATTTAAAAGTGAAACAAAACCAAAAGTGTATAATCATGCAGACTTCTGAGAAAGTTGGGACAACAGGAAGAAAAACGAGGAACATTTGGGAAAGACCACCACATGGGAAAGTTGGAGGGATGGATAAATTGATTTTTGAAGCAAATCAATACCTTTCTTAGTAGATTTGTAAGAAAGTGTTTAAATTATTTAACCATTTTATATATAAGTTAACCAACCGTAGTAGAGGGCAACCCGAAGGTTCCCTTTTCAATAGCTACTACACTGAAGTCTAAGAGAGGGTGCTACTCCTTTCCCGGGATTGCTCCACTTAGCATTATAAGGAATGGATCAAGGATGAGTGTTAGGCAAGGAGGCATTAAGTACCATTTTTTTGAGTCTTTGGTATGACTAAACCTGGGATTGAACCCCGGTCTCCCAGATCATTATAAAATGTTATGTAATCTAGTATAGACCCTTACATTATTCGAAGTAATAGGCATTGCCAAGTAACTCCCATTGCCCTGAGAGATCTCACAAAGAGGAATTACCTGGCATGGCACTCGTGCAACATTATATGAAGGAGTCTGGAAAGTTCTTGGCCCAACCAAGGGAATGTTTTTTCGACAAATTTTTTTGTAAAGCTTAAAGAAACTTGAAAAATAGAAATGCCAAGTGTGTTGAACAAGAGATGAGAATGTGAAATAATAAATAATAGATATATTTAATCGTTCTACATCATTCATTCCTTGTACACAATCTGGAATTAAAGGATAAATAGAGAAAAACAAAAAACATGAAGGAACCTTTTTTTTGTGTTTTTAGGGTTAGGTTATTAAGCAGTTCTTAGAAGTAGTTTTCTTTTCAACAACAACAACAACAAAAAAAAAAAAAAAAAAAAAAAAAAAAAAGGGGGGGGGGTTAAATTAAGTTACCGAACCCATCTAATCATATATAGAATATGCCCATTAAAAAAAAGGGGGGAGTAAATTAAGTTACTGAACCCATCTAATCATATATAGAATATGCTCATAAAAAAGTGGGGGGTTAAATTAAGTTACTGAACCCATCTAATCATATATAGAATATGCCCATTAAAAAAAAGGGGGGAGTAAATTAAGTTACTGAACCCATCTAATCATATATAGAATATGCCCATTAAAAAAAAGGGGGGAGTAAATTAAGTTACTGAACCCATCTAATCATATATAGAATATGCCCATTAAAAAAAAGGGGGGAGTAAATTAAGTTACTGAACCCATCTAATCATATATAGAATATGCCCATTAAAAAAAAGGGGGGAGTAAATTAAGTTACTGAACCCATCTAATCATATATAGAATATGCCCATTAAAAAAAAGGGGGGAGTAAATTAAGTTACTGAACCCATCTAATCATATATAGAATATGCCCATTAAAAAAAGGGGGGAGTAAATTAAGTTACTGAACCCATCTAATCATATATAGAATATGCCCATTAAAAAAAGGGGGGGAGTAAATTAAGTTACTGAACCCATCTAATCATATATAGAATATGCCCATTAAAAAAAAGGGGGGAGTAAATTAAGTTACTGAACCCATCTAATCATATATAGAATATGCTCATAAAAAAAAAAAAAAAAAAAAGTAAACAATTTCCTTGTTTAGGCTCTAGGATTTATTTACTTTAATCCTATAAATTACCATTAACTTTCTCTAAACTGAGATATAAATTATACTCTGTGTGTGTATATATATATATATATATATATATATATATATATATATATATATATATATATATATATAGGGTATTATTCAGTCAAATTAAACCAGAGTTTGGAGTAATTCCTTCAGGACAAAAAAATCATTCAAGAGCCGAACATTTAAATTTTCCTGGTAGAGAGCTCAATGTAATTTATTACAGAGCAATATTTCTTTAAGAAAAAAACAAAAAAAAAAAAAAAAAGTCTTTGGTTTTTTCTTAAAGATATATATATATATATATATATATATATATATATATATATATTTATATATCAGTAATATCCAGTTAGCGTCTGTAGAGAGTGGGGGTGTGGATTATACGCATATGCGGCAAAATGAATTTATGACAATTTAACCTGGTTTGAGTTTCCTTCTAATTGCACTATATGAGCGAGTGTAAATACATACATATATGGTTTGGTCTCTTTGTTTAATGGCATTTCAACCTTCATAGATTATTTAATACCAAAGCCATCCTGGTAGAATAACAACAGTGTTACCCATAGGTACTCCACCTATGGGTAACATAACAAATATAAGTCTTATTTGAATGGTTCATAAGATGAGAAGCTTCCATGTAGATACTTCATCTTATGAACCATTTAAGTAAAACTTATATCTGTTCTATATCAACACATAATACAACTTAAAAGACCTACAGGAGCAATGAATGATGGGGGATGGATGGCAAGAGAGTCAGGAAATTCTCAGCTGTCAATGCCACTTGATAAGATTTCACACGCACACACACGTATATATGTATGTGTGTGTACTGAAATTAATGCTTGTTTGTCATTTTCTCCCAAACAAGTCAAAATGTAATGCCTTTCCTCAACTAGATTGTGTAATTCTTACAACATGACTGACATGTAGTGTGGTTGTGTTTTCAGTTTTGGCATTACTTTGATCTAAAGTGGAAACATAACAGGCAGAGAGTTCTTGATCAAAGACGGGTGCTCTGGTGTAAATATCCATATTGGGAAGGTTTAGAAATATGTATGATGCCAATATCCTATTTACCAACCCCTCCGCTCAGGCAGGATATGACACAAGGTCAATTTTTAAGCAGAGTTTAACAGGTTTTGAATTCAGAGTTTTCCTTCTCCTAGACTAGTTGCCTAACCAAGGCTGAAGAACCTAGTCTGCCCTACTATTTACCCATAGCTGGAGGGAGAATAAATGGATTCATACCTTTCCCAAGGGTATTAGTGTTATGTGAAATGCAATCAATCTTGTCCAGGATTTGAACTCGTGTCGCCATGTTCATTTCCTACGATGATAACAATTACACCACGGGCACTATGAGGGTGGAGTTTAAAAAAATGATGTTGAAACTGTAGTGGAAAGTGATTGATAGCAGCCAATGACCAAAAGATTCATCCCAAGGTTCTAAAAATGGGTTTTAATGTAGTGGAAAGGCATCACTAGATTTGGAGATCATTTTGAACTGTGTACCCTGTTGTAGACAAAGAGTTACTCAATACCATGGGGTGATACACATGTGTAAATAAAAGAATTAGGACATGACAGGCATTACATTCAGGACAAGTCTTGTGGTTTTTAACTAAAGTACTTGAAAGTAATTACCAATTTTTAATGGGTAATTTACAAAGAAAAATAAAAACATTTTAAAGATTCTATTAAAATACATTCCATATTTTTTTTCTAGAGAGGGAGAGAGAGAGACACACACACACAAGACTATGAGATGAGAAAGAGATAATGAGAGAGACAAAAAGCTAGTATGAGAGAGAGAGAGAGAGAGAGAGAGAGAGAGAGAGATTTCTCTTTAGCCCTGCCAGTTCAACTTCTATTTGTTAATCACAGGCTATCTGACTATTCTGCCCTCAATATATTATTCAAAGTATTTAAAATAAAATCACTAAACCAATAATCAAAGTCTGTTAAAAACCAAGTTTAACACCTTATAAAATCTGGTAATATTAAAATTCATTTTTTTTAAGAAAGTTCTAAGCAGACTGGAAGAAAATATAAGAACCTGCTAAAAAAAAAAAAAAAAAAAAAAAGAAGAAAAAAAAAAAAAAAGAAAGACTCAAGCATCAATAGATTCCCTACAGTTTACCAGTCCAACTGAACAGGGTAATTACCAGTCAAACAGGCCAAGCAGTGACCATGTTTACCCTCTTTGACATCCTCTTTGATCCCTTCTTCCACAGCAATACGAAGGCCTTCAACTGACAGGTACTCCAAACTATCCACACCTGAAAAAGACAGCATACAGGTTTATTTGAAAATTAATTGTTAAAAAAAAAAGAAAAAAAAGAAAAAGATAAATAAATAAAATGAGGGGGGGGTAGAACAAGAAGTAAATAAAGTGATGATTTAAGAAAGAAAAAAAAAAGTACAAAACAAATCCTTTTAAGTTTTTTTAAATATGTAATGG
The DNA here is from genome assembly GCA_963585895.1 of Sepioteuthis lessoniana. Lineage (NCBI taxonomy): Eukaryota > Metazoa > Mollusca > Cephalopoda > Myopsida > Loliginidae > Sepioteuthis > Sepioteuthis lessoniana. The sequence goes on along the minus strand of CAUZXS010005211.1, from coordinate 121,392 downwards.
CTTTACAATGGGTTTTTTTGAGCAAAGCAATTTTTTTAGGTGGGTTGGTTGGTTTTTATAGCATATCAACATTTGTCGGCTATTTAATGCCAAATCCATTTTTATACAAATAATCAGTTCTATTTCAAACAATTCAGTTTAGCACCAATACGCAGTTTAAATGTCAAAACAGTTCTATTGCAAGTAATTCAGTTTAGCATAAGTATGCAGTTTAATTCTATTTGATCCATTGATAGGACCCTATCAGGTACTACTACTCCAAGTTAGAGTGGACCTGGGAGTGATGGCAATGATAGGGTGCTCCGCATTTCCCAAAGTTCCAGCATTAGTGGAGCCTCATCAGCAGATTGTTTACTGTCATATCCAGGACACTTGTTGGGTGGAGTCTCACCCCTCTGCAGAGAAGCAGTTGGTGTATTCTACAGCCCCAGTCGATTGGGCAAGCAATTATTTTAGCCAAGCTGTCTGTCAGTTTCTTATATTGCTCAATATAAATGTTCTCTCACTCATTCTTAATGGTTCCGCATAGCATACCTTTATTAGAAAATATCTTACCAGACAGCTTTCGTAGGTGCCTCGGGTAGTTTAATGGTTAACAAGCTTGACTAGCAAACCTGTAACAGTGAGTTTGAGCCTCATTGGCTGCCCTATTCATTTGGCCTTGTGCCACATCTAAGAAAAACGCTTAATAAATTATTACCAGACAGCTTTCATTTTATTTTACTTATATTTTCAATTGGAATTAAATCTGGACTTTATCCAGACCAGAACATCACTTGTAATGAGTTTTTAACGTTGCATATTGATGCACCTATGTAAATAAACGGAAGCACTCACATGATCTATCAGAAGTTGTAGGCATTATGAAATAATATATGCAATGCCTGCTGGTCAGTTGGAGTCAGAAGCCCTCAGCGGCATCCAGTTGAGTACCCCCAGCTGAGAAGCAGAAGTACTAAGTGGAGTCTTGCAAATAACACAGCATGCTATGGTCAAGAGAAGAAGCAGCTATGGGTCAATATAGCAGTCTGTCTCCTGCCATCCATCTCTCACACCACAGAAGCTTCGACATCAAGAAGCATGAAGAGAATCATATTCTTACAAAGAAGTGTTGTTCTTCATCCTTCAAGAGAGCCACTTTTTTGTCAATTTGGTAGTTTAAGAAGCTGCCTTATCACATTGAAAAATGACATCTGCTTGATTTACCAGAGAGAAAAGCTTGATAGTCGTCCCCCCACCCAAGAATATTAATATATATTTTAGCATGAATACGTTTGTCAAGCCATGAAATGATTGGGTTGTAACAGTGATGATATTGAGGGTTATATTTGGGAAGGAGTGAAGGATTCTTATTAACTTTTACTAATAATAGTGTATTGAATATTTTGATGATCAAAAAACGAGTCTCAGTGGAAATGCAGACAGCAGAAAAATTGAAAATTAGTTGGAGAAATTGTTTTATTCTTTTTAAGTTATATAATTCTGATTATTCTAACAGAAATCAGACTCTGCTTTGTAGTTCTATATAAGTTTGCTATATTTATTAATAAAGAGTGCTCAATATCAGAGAAAGCACATATACAAGGTGCCTTCAATAAGTTTCCAGACTTTTTCGTATAGACACTTTTATTGATAGTACACACATGAAACTCTAGTCCCCTTTGAAGTCATCTTCTCCAGTTGCAATGAATTTGTTGTACAGTTCCAACAACTTCTCGAAGGCCCCATGAAAGTCCTCTTGGGTGAGAGTGTCAATGACCTTTGTCACAGCCTCTTTCATCTCTTCATCATAACGACAGCCTCTGAGCTTAAGGAATAACCAAAAGTCACAGGGAGCAAGGTCTGGACTATAGGGATGGTGACAAACTGTCTTGATGCCCATCTTGCTCAAATAGTCTGTGACAAAGATGGAGTTGTGGACTAGTGCATTGTCCTGGTGGAAATGCCACTGACCCAATTTGAAGAGTGCTGTACAGTTCCCACATTGACATCAAACTGTGCACTTATTGTCTCTATAGACACACGACAGTCCTTATCCATGAAATTCTTTATTTGGCATATCAACTCTGGTGTATTGACTTCCTTACTCCTCCGACACCTCTCATCATCCCTCACAAGCTCCCTGCCTTCCTTGAATCTCTTATGCCACTCAAAAACTCATGCAAGATGCTCCAAAAGCAGTCTGAAGCATTCCATATGTTTCTGTGGCATTTTTTCCAAGTTTAAAACACAATTTTATTGCATATCGTTCTTCTAAAGTGTCCTCACGTCCAGATTGCATTTTTGAAATTTACCAGCTGACAATCAGGCTTTAGTAGGGTGTATTCCAATTGCTACTGTAGCTGTTAATTTGAACCTGAAATCATAAAAATTGGTCAGTCATCTCATAAAATGTATAGCAATAATATACTGAATTTTCAAGAGTCTACAACAATTTTAGATGCCTGTACAAAAAGTCTAGAAACTTATTGAAGGCACCTCGTATATCTAAGTTAGGACAGTGTAAACATGGAGTGAACACTATGCTAACATAAATGCATATCTAATTGCTGTTAATCTATGGACTCAAAATTAATAGGCCAATCTTGAAATTCCACATGTGAACTCCTTTCACCTCAAGGAATATTTTAAAGGTATTAGTTGATAGAACTTATCTGAGAAACCGAGTTGTGTATACAAAAAATATATACATACCAGCATAGTTCTGGTTATGATTAAAAGGAAAATTTATTTTACAGATACTAATATAGATAATTTCTCACTCCCCCCGCCACCTTTACTCAGCATCTTGTCTTTGTTGCTTCTTTCATTTCCCCAGCTTATTTTCTCTTGATTCTACATATGTTTGGGTTTTTCCCCCCCATTTTTTTCCTTCTACCATCCTTCAAGATTTTTCTGGTTTCCCTCCCGTCTCCCTAAGACCTTTCCTTCTCTTCAAGGTCTTTCATTCACTCAAACCTACTGATAAGCAGAAGTGCCATATAAATTATAGCAACTATCCAAGTAATAAAGATTTTACTTAATTTTTCACTTCTTAATAGACAATTTCAAAAATATACAAATTTGTAATAAAATTGAAATGGGGGTTAGTAAAAAAAACAAAACAAAACAAACTTACCAAGAAAATCAGCTAATTCTTCCAAGTTAAACTTGTTAGCAATTAGTTCCTCTTTAGTGGGAATGTTTATACCCATGTAGCAGGGATACTTAACTGGTGGGGAAGCAACACGTACATGAACCTTCAAAAAGATAAATTTTTTTTTTTTTTAAAATTCTATACAAGTGCAGCACAATATAAAATTTTACCAGAAAGGAGCATGAAAAGAATGACTCAAACCTGTTTTCAGTGTTTATTTGTTCAGTAGTGTCAAACTTGTATGACTGTGGACCAAAATGGTTTATTTATTTATTTGGTTTTACAGAATGTTAACCATTGTTTATCTTATGTCAAGATCAGTCTTTTTACACAATTAAAAGGTTTCAAGTATTCCTATCTAATACAAATAATAATATTAACTATCTATATTTTCAATGATCCATTGCAATAAAAAAGAAAAAAACATTTTTTTGCACAAAGTTATTTGGTATCAAGTATTCTTATCTAATACTAATAACGCAGTTTAGTGTCATACCTAGGACATGCAGCTTACCTGAGTAGCTCCAGATGATTTCAAAAGTTTGATTATTGGTGCCATTGTTGTCCCTCTCACAATGGAATCGTCAATAAGGACAATGCTTTTTCCCCTATAGTTTTCAAACAAAGCTCCAAACTTTTTAGCAACACCAAGTTGACGCAATCTCACACTTGGTTGGATAAAAGTTCGTCCAATATATCGATTTTTACACAGAACCTCACAATATGGAATTCCAAGCTATAATGATAATAATCAGGAAACTTACAGAAAGAAACAATAATTATCAATGCATGACATATTTTTAGTGTTCTATTTTGATAATTTTTTTCTAATTGCATTTTTATTTGACTATCAAAAATCAGTTGGTTTGGTTTTATGGCATATCAAACTTTGTAGGTTATTTAATGTCAAATCCTCTTGATACATATATATTAAATATAACATCATCAGGTTGTGCTATCAACACGGATATCCCTGACCCTTTCTCGTGATATATAAATACATTTTTTTAATATTTTTAAATGAGCCCAAGCTTATTTACGTTTTTTTTTTTTTTTTGCACAGTTAAATAGTTCCAAGTATTGCTACGTATTGCTAACAATTCAATTAAACATCAGTTATTTGTTTGAATGTATTAAAGGGGATGTCCTCGTGGTGTAATGGTCAGTGTTGGACCGTGGAATCGTAGTAAGCGAGTTCAAACTCCAGTCGCGCTATTACATTCACTTTCGGGCAGATACCCTTGGGAAAGGTATGAACCCCCTTATCCTTCCAGCTATGGGTTAAATAGTACCACTACTATTCTTTAAGGAGAATGGCTTTGGCATTAAATAACCTACAAAGGTTGATATGTCATTAAACAAAGAAACCAAACCAAACCTAAAGAGTTTCAAGTATTGCTATTCAACACTAATAACTATATTCAACATTACTTATTTAATTGCACTCAGTTTAATGATTCCAATTTTGCTATGAATCACTAATAATTCAATTAAACATTAGTCATTTTTTTTTTTTTGAAAAACCACATTTAAATGGTCAAAGAGTTCTATTTCTAACAATTCAATTTCAAACCATTTGTTTGTACACAGTCTAAATGTCAAACAGTTCTATTTGACCGATAGATAGGACCCTATCAGGTGCTACCACTTTGGGTAAGAGTGGTCCTAGGAGCAATGGCAATAAAGGGGTATTCCACATTACCTAGATGGTTTAGTGTCATATCCAGAATACTCATTGTCTTACCCCTCTGCAGAGATGTAGATGGCGTATTCTAAAGGGTTGATAATCAGTTGTTTAGTTATAGGGTATCAAATATTCTTCTCTAATAGGATATGATAAATAGTTCGGATTATAATCAAACATTAATTAAATTTCAGCATTAGGAGTTAATATGCTATTAAACAAATGAACCGAACTGATTTCGACTGTTTTCAAAGAACTTTTTAAAACCCACCTACCCATTTCAGTATGCAGAGTGATGGGAAATCCTTTTTAGTACTTACTTCTTGTGCATATGCTATAGCAGCAGGAGTGGCTGATTCAGGAACGGTGCTAACTATATCTACATCTACGGGGTGCTCTTTGGCAAGTTGTCTCCCACATCGCTTACGTACAGAATAAACCATTTGGCCTGAAAAATAAAAAAGAGAAAATAAATAATCATGAAGAAAAGCTAGGAATTGAAATATCTATTTCAGTAGAAGCTAAAGGCTTGGTTAAGATTGAAAAAAAAAAAAAAAAAAAAAAATTAGATGCAAAAATCTCTAGTAGCATCTTATAACTAATAGTTTCATAAGATCTCTTTATAAAAGAAAACACAATTATCATATTGAAGCTATAACGATTGCATTTTCTATTTCAAAGAAAACACATGAAAGCATTAGTTATAGAAAAAAAAAAAAATCAAAATTGAGATACCTCTCACCATGGCTTAATGAATGAAGATCAAGAAGGGAGCAGTCCACACTGACTGCATGCACATTCATGGCTGATAAGGCTAATGTGGGACAGGCAGGAACGGTTACAGTGGCCACAGCTGAAGGTCAGATCAGGATGGCATTGTGTTGTGGTTCCTTTTTCTGAGTTTTTTGTCCATGAAGGTGTTTGGTGAATGTTTTTAAAGAAGACAACATTGCTGGTGGTGAGATATGAGGCATCACATTCCTCAGTTAGAGTGGACCATCAGTGATGGTCAATGTGACAAGCACCAAGGGATCTTTTTTAAAGCAGTTCTTGAATCACTCCTTTGATTTCCCACTGTTATGATGGTGAGTGGAGAGCTTGTTCCACAGTACGATCCTGGACAAGCAATGATTTCCTATCCTAAGGAAAAATGTTGTTGGATTGTTTGGGGGAGGATCATTAATAAGTACAAGTCGTCTACAAATTGCTAGCAAATATTTATAGACTTGCCCGTTAGTAGCAGCAGGAGATTGCCCAATCAGAGATGACTAGAACATATGAGGCGGGACAAATTATGGCCGAGTATCAAAACATACTGCATCCTTTAATAGAAGATGTACCTTTTGTATTAGAATCGCACAACTGGATTAACAAGATGGCTACCCAAATTTCAACACATGTCCTGCCAAGTGTAACTGAGACTCCAGTAGCAATGCCTCAATGCTATGATTAAAAAAAAACAAACTTCAATTTTGGTGAAGATCACACACACACACACACACATGAATCATTTTCCAAAAGGAACATCATTAACTAGTTATGTTTGTGGAGGTGCCCGTGGTGTAATGGTTATCGTCGCAGGAATTGGACACAGCGACACGAGTTCAAATCCTGGACGAGACAGATTGCATTTCACATAGCAGTAATACCCTTGGGAAAGGTATGAATCCAATTATTCTCCCTCCAGCTATGGGTAAATAGTAGGGCAGACTAGGTTCTTCTGCCTTGGTGAGGCAAATAGTCTAGGAGAAGGAAAACTCTGAATTCAAAACCTGTTAAACTCCGCTTAAAAAATTGACCTTGTGTCATATCCTGCCCGAGCGGAGGGGTTGGGTAAATAGTATCATTAACTAGTTATGTCCACAATCCTCATCAAGAAAAAAGAAAACCACACATACAAAAAAACGACCTATGAACAACTCACCTTCCAAAATTGAATCAGGACGAGCAAAGTAAACATATTCAAATATACAGAATGCAGGTGGTTTGTTTTCCTTCCTTGGAACAACACACAAAGATTTAACACCCATTTTACTCACTTCAACAATTTCACCTGTGAAATAAAAGAATTAAATGTTACTTTACATTTATCAAAATTGTAAAAGATTTATTACTTTGCTGTGTCTATAAAGGAGTGATTAATTTTAATGCCATGTCAACTCGTCTAGGGTTATTGTATGCATTCATTTTATGTTCATATTTACATTTTTTATCAAGTCATTTAAGAGGGGTTTTTTTTTTTTTTTTTTTTTTTTTTTTTTTTTTTTTTTTACACAAGGTCCTATTCCTTAGAAATAATTTTTAAACATCTATTGACCTATACATCGAAACCTAACAGGTTTTACAAGTCTGGTTTAAAGTGGACCTGAGAGTAACGGCAATGAAGAAGTACTCCACTCTTTGCAGATCTGCAGCCTCACCATCAGATGCAGTTTAGTGTCATACTCAGAACACTTTTTTTCTTATCCATCTGCAGAGGATACAGTCACTGTATACTAAACCTGCTAACAGGGTAGTTCCCAAATAGTTATCAAACCAATGTAAAATTAAGTATGTAATATTAATAGCTTATGCACTGATTTTTTTCCAAGTTCAAAACACACACACACACACTAATAAATAGCATGTGGAAAGAATTCCTAGATAAGCTGACAATACATACAATGAATGGAAGATACACATATATAAAATGTTTGAGAAGTAAATTAATTTTATTTTTGTCTGAGTCAAATTTCCATGATGTTAGGGGAGATTTATCTCCCTTAACGAATGATTGACTCTTCACAGAAACAAAAAGGTAGTATAAGACAATATAGCTGCTTGACATGACACCATTTGTAGACAGTCAACTGCTTATCCAACCCAATCCTGCTGTATCCTGGGCAGTGAGAAATAAAAACAAATATTGTGTTTAAAATATATTTAGCTGTTTTCTGTTATATTTTTATTATTATTTTATTTTTTTAAAGTGAAATTTAGCAGGTACAGTTCCCACATTGACATCAAACTGTGCACTTATTGTCTCTATAGACACACGACAGTCCTTATCCATGAAATTCTTTATTTGGCATATCAACTCTGGTGGTAGGGATAGCATATGTACAGAAGTAAGTTACTTACCAAGTAACAGAAACTCACCAAAAAGTGAGCGGAAAGAAAACACTCCTTTAGCCATTCTTATTTCCACCAAGCAGTTTTAACTCCATGCTTGTTTTGGGGGTCATCAGGAGAGAATGTGCACTGTTTAGGGTACATATATACATGCTATGCTTATATGTATACAGACATGCTTGTACACATACGCATTATTGCACCTAAATACGTGCAACTTGGGACAGATGAGCTCATAGTGTTACAGAATTAATTAACCAAATTCAATATTATCAACTTCTTAGGGAAGTATAGACTTAGAGAATTTCCACACTAAATTCATCTTTTATGTAGTTTTAAGAGTTATAAATTAAATAGGTTTCAAAAAAAAAAAAAAAAATCCCCAGCACTTGACCCATTTTGACTAAAGAAAATACCATATAAACTGAAATTTTTTTTTTTTTCTTTACAGAAAAATAGATGTCCACTTCATTTGTCATTTAAAAATGTAAATGCAGTTTTCCTCTCAAAAAATAATAAAGGACCACTTACCAGGAAGCACTTCCCGACAGAATTTGGCACCAATTGCTTGGAAAGCACAAGATTCTGAAGAAATCACCCAGCCATCTATTTGTTCTTCTGCGTTATCACCTGCAAAAAAAAAAAAAAAAAAAAAAAAAAAGAAAAGTCGTGTATATTAAAATCAAATCTTGATCTCTTTATTTATCTATCTCTTTTACAGAGCAAATAAGGTAATCTTACAATCTATATCATACGAGGCATGCTGAGTATTTGATGTGATTATAGGTTTCAAGAAACTAACATTAATCATTCGTAAACAATTATAGTTTTAAGTAACTATTCTTGATGCAAATAATTTGCAATTTTATAGCTTCAAGAATTTCTATCTATCTGATACAAATGTTACATACTGGCCTCTGGCCGAGCTGTCAAAATAAGAAATGCACCTGTGTAAATAACAGGTGCATCCGGTCGAAGATATCGGAGGATAACCTTGACTGTTGACGGGTTGAATTGAGTGTGAATGTGACACTCGCAAGAAGTAGGTGGCTGCCAAATTATTATATAACCCTGGCGACAGGAAGTTCAGATCAGTTGGAGAGAAGATGCTGGGCCCCCAGGCCCCCGGTTGAGCAACCCAGGAGAACGGGAAAGAAATGCTGCTGTAGCCAGAAGAGTGGGGGGGGTCAATATGTTGCAGTCTTTGTTCAGTCTCCAACTCACCTCTCACACACAACCCTTTCAATAAAGTGAGGGGTATATTTTTCTAAAGAACTGTGTCCACTCGTCTTTATTGTGTTGAATATGTTTCCGTGTATAGTTGCATATGTATTATGTGGCTATACAACACAAATAATTTTTAAATAGATCTATTTGACCCATAGATAGGACCCTAATAGGTATTACCACTTCGGGTTAGAACAGACCTTAGCATAATGACAATGAAGGGGACTCCCTAGAGCACCAGAATTGGATCCTTATCACTAGATGCAGTTTAACATAATACCCAGGATACCCCTTTTGTGTGTGTAAAGAGGAAGAGAAGGTGTTACCTTTTGTAGAAGGAGGTTGATTAGTTGCTTTCTTTTACAGCATATCAACCCTTTTCAGGTCATTTAATGCCAAATCAAATTTCAAACAATTCAGTTTAGAATAAGTATAGTTTTTGATTACAAACAGTTAAATTTCAAAACAGTTCTATTTCAAACAATTCAGTTTAGCTTAAGTACACAGTTTATTCCTATTGGACCCATAGATAGGACCCTATCAAGTGCTACCACTCTGGGCTAGAGTGGTCCAGGGAGCACTGGTAATGAAGGGGTACTCCACATTTCCCAAACCTTCAGCATTACTGGAACCTCACCATCAGATTGTTTTGCGTCATATCCAGGTTACATGTTCACACCCCTCTGCAGAGAAGCAGTCGGCGTATTCTACAGCCCCAGCCGACAGAGTAATTTTGTAGAATAAGTAGCCAGTGTATTCTAGACCCTTTTAACAGAATACCAATCGATATCTCTGTGTTATTTTGAAGTGTGCAGCTTAAAAATAAATACCTATGTGATATTGATATTAGGGGAGGATGAATTAAGAGACCAATTAAACCTTTTTTCCAGGGGCCCAGAGCACTGTCAATTTGCTTTTCATAAAAAAAAATAAAATAAAAATAAAAAATCTATTTTGATACTAATAAATAAAACAAGTTTGTATTTATTTAGAACAGATTGCTAAAAAAAAAAAAAAAAAAAAAAAAAAAAAAGTTTTAGTTACTGTAATTTAAATTTTTTTATTTATTTATGAACTTTAACAAACTCAAAAAATAAACATCCAATCCAAAAAGATAAGCCATATTGACTCCCCCGCCTCCAACCATGATGAAGTCTCAACAGGAATTAAAAAAAAAAAAAATTTTTTTTAAATTTATTTATTATAGACATAAATTTGTTAATTTACAATTAACCCTAACTAATTAATCATTTAAACAAAAAAGAAAATAAATATAAAAACACTACTTTTAAGTTGAGTGACTTTCTTGAACTTTTATTTTACATAAAAGACAATAACTGAAACTTATGTTATATAATTAAGGTAATGACTTTTTTATATTAATCATTTTTGTGGTCTTATCTATGGAACTGGAACCGATACGGTCAGGCAAGGTGACACCTGCCTGCAAGTCCTCAAACTAAATGAACCCGATTTGAACGCCATCACCGACAGATATGGACAGCAACACCAACAAGTGGCAACCTCAGTAGTTGCTGAGTTAGCAAAGCGCCTACTGAAGATTGGAGCATTATATAAGTTATGCTTGGCACATACCATTATGAATGTTGATAGAGTTCATTGTATGCACCTTGATTGGCTATAACTTATATAAAAATACAGCTTGTGTGATGCATATCTTAAGGTCCATATATCTTACGGCCCAGCTTATTTTTATCTGCCAGTTGGACACGAGTTGGATGGTCTGGCCAATCCGGTGAGTGCCTTTTTGTTATCATTCTATAGTGTCATCTTCGAATGTGTGCCCAGCTGAAGTACACACGCGCAGTTCTTGGGCGCTTCTGTGCATGCCTGTCAATTTTTCATTAATTATATTTTATAATTTAGTTTGGTATGACTGTGTCCCTTAGTTCAGGTGCTGTAGTCAGATGGTGCACTCTTACGCCTGTGCAGAATGGATATGACAGTCATCATCTGTCATAATAAATCCCCAAACAGGAAATGTGGCAGGACGGCTATTGGAATGAATTGAGTGGGTGGCTGATGTTGTACCCAGAAGAGATGGTCCTGAGAATTTGAAGATTTTGAAAAGACGTTGATGTTTGACCACTGAAGTGTGCGGCTGGGTTTTTTTGATCTGATCAAAGCAGATCAGTTTGGGTCTCGGCTAGCAAAGATGAGTTGAGATCTTAGGCACCACAAGATGTGCATAGTATGGTTAGCATATGCTTTTATGATTCGTGTCTCTCTTCATGTCACCAAGGACTAAAGGTAGAAAGAAATAAACTTGTTCCTACAGCCTGTATTATTATTGCCATTGATAACATTCTGGCTATATAACACTTATTCTTATTGAGAACACAAGACATTTCTATATAATTTTTTTCCTTCCTAAATATTTTACAGTGGGCTATTCTGAATAAGTTTCAAAAAGTCAAAATAAATAAAATTAAGATACGGTACCAAAATCTTTCTTGGACATAAGTTGACCAATACAAAGTGGACGGTTGCCATAAGGATCTCTGATTGCATAGATTTTTGATTTGTGCATCACCAAAAGGGAGTATGATATACTTGTTTGGTTCATCAAATTTCTTATTCTGAAATACATAAAAGAAAGGGAGGTAATGTAAATAATTGATTTATTTTCATAAGACGAGAGAAAAAGAAAAGACTAATTATATTCGCAAATATATGAATTGACCACCTACCATAAATATTTTTAATTTTTAAATAATTGGATTAATTTATTACCCACACCACCCATAAAAATTGTAAATTTATCAGTCTCCATGAAAAAAAAAAAGTATTTAATGATTATCTAGAATTGTTTTTTTTTAAATAATTTTTTCTGAAATTATATAATAGCCTCTCAACACATTGCTTTAATATCAGACCATTGAATCACTTTTTTCTATATTTACAATGGATTCCTATAGTAAAATGATAGTACACACATGAAACTCTAGTCCCCTTTGAAGTAATCTTCTCCGGCTGCAATGCACTTGTTGTACCGTTCCAACAACTTCCCGAAGGCCCCAAGGAAGTCCTCTTGTGTGAACGTGTCAATGACCTTTGTCACAGCCTCTTAGCTTAGGAAATAACCAAAAGTCACAGGGAGCAAGGTCTGGACTATAGGGAGGCTGAGGAACTGTCTTGATGCCGATCTTGGTCAAATAGTCTGTGCAAGGATGGAGTTGTGGAATGGTGCATTGTCCTGGATGAAATGCCACAGACCTGATTTGAAGAGTGCTGGTCTCTTCCAGAACTCCTTTAAAACCTCAACATAATACACAAGTAAATGCAATAATATTTTTAAGTATATAATTTTTCTATAGAGTAATATTATTTTAATTTATGTATGTACAAATAAGAAATAATTTGAATTGCAATCTCAACAGGCTGTCTTTATTTCTGTCTAGAAAATCAGTCAACCCTAACTTTACATGAAGGCTTTGTCACAAATAATACCAGTTAAGTAGTCAAACTTTGCAGTTTCTTTATAGCAGCAATTTTTGCTTTGTTTTTCTTTTTGAAAGCTTGCCTATACTGACCACATATTTCCCAACAACCGACAATCTTAAAAAAAAAAAAAAAAAAAAAAAAGGTATGAAAAATAACTTTTATAACAACCTCTTTGGACTTGACACTGTATATAATTTATAGTTTCTAGAAAAACCTGAAGTCTGACATACAATTATTATTATTTTTTTTTTTTTAAATACTAGTACACAAATTTTATCCTTTCAAAATGAAGAGTTCTTGTCCCAACCTTGTGACCCAGTTTCCTCCATTAGGCTCTCCTTCTTGGGGTGTATGTGTCAACACTTGTGTTATGAGTTCACTGTCTGTACTAGTTGAAAGGCCAACGCCGTGTCGCAGAAGCTGAAGAGTACCAATCAAAAAACATTTGTAGACATTTAATTATTTTGTTTTGCTTCATATTAAAAACAAACATGCAGAGAAAATTTGAAAAACCAAAGTAATCCAAAGTGAAGATTTTAATATGAAGGAAAGTTGACATTTCGGTTTCAATAAATTATCAGGATTTAGAAAAGAGTTCTGACGATGGTTTATTGAAACTGAAACGTTATAACGTCAACTTTCTTCCATATTAAAGTCTTCACTTTGGATTAATTTGTTTTTCAATTTTTCTCCACATTGTCAGATTATTTTCCATCATTTACTTCCAAACACATATCCAAAAGTTAACATCATTAAAAGGTTATAATAAGATGTATAAATTTAGTTAGGTTGCTATGAACAAAGATATATAAAAGTTTTAGTTTTTTTTATTAATAGCATTCAAACTTTGTGGGTTATTTAATGCCAAAGCCATCCTTGTAGAAGGACAGTAATGATGCTACTGAACCCATAGCTGGGGGAACAAGATGGTTCATACATTTCCCAAGAGCATTAGTCCAAATTAAATGTAATAGTGCAATTGGAATTTGATTAACTTACTACAATGTCATAGTCCAGTATGCCATGAAGACTTCCTCCATATATGACAGATACAACTATTTCTATTCCTTTTAACATTCCAAGTGTTAGAGAAACTGAAAATCTATATTATTCTGCTGGTGTGTGTGTGTGTGTGTATATATATATATATATATGACCACCATAAAAAAAGGGATCGAAGTTATCTCCCCTTGACCATTTAAGGGACAGTTCACCCCCAGCTAATAGGTGCATGCTGACAGACTAAAGTAGACTTCTGTTATGACACTAGGGACGTGACATGCAGGACTTTTCTAGGCTCTCGATGACAATGTCTTTATTTAATTTTAACAACTGTTAGCTGTACCGATTTTCCACAAAAATAAATTCCCCAGTTTATTACCAATACTCGGCGAGTGTGTTATTTTTAACATAACAAAAGAGTATCAAGATAAATAAACACACATAATTGTTAATATTCATAGAATTTCCATAAGTTCAGCCAAATTTATATACTACGCATCTTCCATTTGCTAGATTTTTAAAGCTTTCTTTTTCATTATAAATTAACAGTTTAACATCAAAGGTTTGGTTTCTTTCTTGAATAGCATGTTAACTTTCATGGGTTATTTTAGTACCAGAGCCATCTTTGTAGAACAGCAGTGATACTGTTTAATTAGTCAATAGCAAGGGGTGAGGTGGAGATAAGGGGATTATAGCTTAACTGGAGTTTGAACTCATTAACTTTGAGGTCGCAGTCCAACTCATTAGCCATTATACTACAGGGACCAACCCCCAACATCAAAGATACTGCACACTGTAGCAACCTGCTAGATAAAAATTGTTGATATCTAGAGAAAATACCCGTCTTATAATAGTTGTTACATTTAGCATATAAGACATATGCAAATGTAATTAGTTGGTGACCAAAGTTGAGGGTGTCCTGAAGGTTCCCTTTTCAATAGCTACTACACAGAGGTGTAGGAAAGGGGGCTATTCCATTCCCAAGATTGTCCCACTTTACCCTTGATCCTCACCTTATAATGCTGAGCGTTAAACAAGGGGGCATCAAGTACCATTTTTTGAGTCTTTGGTATGACTCGACCTGGGATTAAACCCCGGTCTTCTGAACCATTGGCAAACACTACTATGTATTTACCAAACACTTTTAGTTAATTTTTAAGTAGAGTACAATTGGTTTAAATTTTTAATCTTTCCTTCAACAATGGTAGCCATACCATTGCTAAAGAGTCCAATATGTTCTATTTACCAAAAGTTGAGAGGGAGATGAATCATGCCTTTTCAAAGTGAAATGCAAATTGCCTCATCTAGGATTTGAACTTGGCTCTCGCCATAGCCATTTCTTATTGACAGTAACCATTACGGTATTACTCTATTGTGGGATACGAGTATTTATTTTTGAGCAAGATTTTTGTCAAAACAAGAGTAAAGATGGTATTAAAACTGATTGAGCTGAAAAAAAAAAAAAAAAAGGTGTAGAAAAATAATAGTTTGGTATAAAAAAAATAGATATTTTTTTACCTTCTTTTTTAGAGAGATAGCATTAACAAGTTCCCCATTATGGGCAACACCAATCTTTCCATGAAGAGTTTCAACTACAAATGGCTGACAATTAACTATGTCTGATGAACCAGCAGTGGAATATCGAGTGTGACCTACACAAAAAAAATAAAAATAAAATTCTTTAAATGAAGTTTTTTTTTTTTTCTTTTTTAATAGTTTTAAAAATTATCAATATGGACTAGATATCAATTCAACTGTAACAATTTTGAAGGTTAAAAAGAAATAACACCAAAATATACATATTATATGATCTGAATTGATTGAGGTAAAAGCATAGAAAATGGGCATTATTCCATTTAAACATTGCTTTTGTGCTCTGGATAATGACATTTAAAAATCAACCTGTTTTTTAAATAGTAAAAAAAAAAAAAAAAAAGACCTTGATTTTGTGACTATACACCGTCGGCTGACCCCCACTATCTCAACCCTCCAAACTAGTCATGGCCATTAGAATCGTCTAGTGGTTTTTCTCATCTCTAGCCAGGGTTATTTCACATTCCTTTACCAACACAAAAAATACACAACTGAGAGGGTGGAAGAAAAGAAAACAAAACAATCACAGGCTTGGGTTAGCTCCAAGTGCAAGAAGGGAGAAGTCGGTGACACTTTTATGCATTCTGTGTTTCTGTGGGCTAACGCGAGCGTGTACTCAAGCAAAACTCCCATAAAGCCACTAGGAATGATGACTCATTTTCTTGCGTTGGTCAACCCGGCATCTTCACAGGTCTTTCTTGACCGTCAGCTTCCCCTGACTTCTGTCGACTGGTCCGTTCTCTCAACTTCTGTTCTGCCCACTTCTATTGACCGACTCCTCTTCACTGCTCTGTCGACTGGTTTCTTCTGCAGACTGCCTCCTTCCTTCCCTCGTCCTCTTCTGGTCTCGTGGGAGATCTCGCGCGCAAGCCCTTAGTGTGGGTTTCATGCCAAAACAAAAGGATTCTCTGACTGGTACCCACACCCACAGAAACAAATGCCACACATCATGTCATAATTTGTACATTTTCCTTTACATAAGGTCCAAATAAAAGAGCATATGAATCAAAACTGTACATATACTAAACTTTAACAAATGTTTGAAGCGAGTTATTTTTCGAGATTTACAACTATACTGTTTGTATTTTCTTCACCCCTCTGCTACGGCAGGATATGATATGAGGTTAATTCTTTTTATAGTGGGAATTAAGATGGTTTAAATTCCAAGCTTTTCTTTTTCCAAGACTGATAGCTGTACCAAGGTTGAAAAGCCCAGTCTGTCTTATTTATATGAATCTAAATGGATTTGTGCCATTCCCCAAAAGCATTTAGTCCAAAGTGAAATGCAATGTTTTGTCCAGGACTTGAACTTGGGTTGCCTTGTCCATTTGCTCTTATGTTATGCCAAAAGCCTTGATTTTTTTTAAAGATGATCGTTTTTATGCCATGCAACTATAATATAAATCAATTTCATGTATAAATTCTCCTGCCATGTTTTCATTATACACTTCTTGGTAGCTGTACTCAAACTGAGTGGGGGTGTCCTCGTGGTGTAATGGTTAAAGCGATGGACTGCGGAATCATTGTAAGCGAGTTTGAATTCCACTCATGCTATTATGTTCACTTTCAGACAAATACCCAATAGAAAGGTACGAACCCCCTTATCCTCCCATCTATGGGTTAAATAGTACCACTACTGTTCTTCTAGAAGGATGGCATTGGCATTAAATAACCTACAAAGGTTGATATGCCATTAAACAAAGAAACCAAACCAAACCATCAAACTGAGTGAAATGGATCCAAGTAATCACTTAGTACAATCTCCATCAACAAAAAGAATGTCTCCAATTAGTACATCTTTCTCTTGCACATGGTGTTTTTATGCTTGGATACAAATTTACCAACCCCTCCGCTCAGGCAGGATATGACACAAGGTCAATTTTTAAGCAGAGTTTAACAGGTTTGAATTCAGAGTTTTCCTTTTTCATGACTAGTTGCCTCCCCAAGGCTGAAGAACCTAGTCTGCCCTACTATTTACTCATAGCTGGAGGGAGAATAATTGGATTCATACCTTTCCCAAGGGTATTAGTGTTATGTGAAATGCAATCAGTCTTGTCCAGGATTTGAACTTGTGTCGCCATGTCCATTTCCTACGACGATAACCATTACACATGCTTGGATGGTACTGTAAACATTACACCCTCACCCCCACCACATTTTAGATCAGTCTTCTAACCATTCCTTTTCTTACGCCACTTCTTACGGCCGGCGATCAACTAGTGGTTCGAGGGGGCAACGCACATTTCTTTACCTACACAAGAATACGATCGAGGGAACGGAGAAAATAGAAAGACAAATGAACAAACACGAACAAAGCTTGGGGTTAACTAAGAGCAGAGGAAGGTATGCAACACTACATGCATGTGCGGACTATCGCTAGCGTGGGTTACTAGCGAAAATTCCACAAGCACCTCGAATGCAGACATCTTGAGTCGATCTTCTTCACTGGACCCTATCTTGTCTCCTACTGTCTCTGGAGTCCGGTGTTGACTGCCTTTATTTCTGCGTATGTTACACGCCAACTCTCTCTGCTCGCCTCTCTGCTGTCCAGCCGCCAACTGCCCTCTGCTGGGTCGCGTCGTCAACTCCCATTCGCGTCCCCTTACCACTTCCGGATACGGCGAGATTTCATGTCCAAGAATCCTTTGTCTGGTTTCGCGCCAAAACAGACTCGTCAGCTTTGGCGGCCCACCCACATAGTGCTACAGTACATTCTCTTTAAAAAAAACTTGCATATGTCACTCTTGCAAATTCTCATCACTTGAGACCATGTTTTATCTTAGATTAAGGTGTTAGGGCAGCCATGTTTCTTTTCTCTCTCACTCTCTCAAGCATACCACTCACTTTGTATGCCAGGTATGAACACACTTGCTTTGCTACATGGGATAAGTCATCTTCTCTTCCACAGTTGCAACAGTCAAAACCCAGCATATTTTGGTGGAAGCACTTGTTCTGCTTATTGGAACACGTTCCAATGATCTTGAATCCATGAAGATGAGAGTTAAGGCTATCAACTTATAGGAACATCTTTACCTGGAATGTTCTGGAAAATGAGTAAACTAGAAAATTTCATTAACCTGGTCACAAAAGCAAAGTTTGAAAAAAAAATAAAAATAAATAAATAAGAAAAGTCTTCAATTTACTCAAGATATAAGCAATAGGGAAATAACACTTTCTGTCCAGAAACAAGAAAAAGTAAAAACTTTATTTAGATTAAATCAATCACATGACATTGACTACAGAGTAACGAGAAAAATCAGTTATGGTATTACGAGGTGCCATTCTAAATGATACGGTACAATATTTCATTACAGTATTGGGTTACTAACCCTCCTCCTCCTCAAGTCATAACTAAAGATGGCTTAAGGGTTAGCTAGTAGACATAGCCCATAGGGATAGGATGTCTGGAAGAGACCTCTTCCAAACCCCTGTCTGCTGCATGCAGAAAATCAGTAGATATTACATTATATAGCCATGATGAATAAAAGAACCGCAACACTGTCATAAAAATACAACTTTATTTTTCTTGGAGTCAAGGCTTCTGTAGGAATGAATAAGATAGAAACAGGGAGGTGAAGACAGACTGCTATATTGACCCAGAACTTCTTCTCTTGACCATACCACGCTGTTATCTTCAAAAACCCTACTAAGCACTTCGGGGGGGGGGGCCTTGTGGTGTAATGGTTAAAGCGCTGGACTGCGGAATCGTAGTAAGCGAGTTCGTACTCCAGTCGCGCTATTACGTTCACATTCAGGCAAATACCCTTGGGAAAGGTATGAACCCCCTTATCCTCCCAGCTATGAGTTAAATAGTACCACTACTGTTCTAGGAGAATAGCTTTGGCATTAAATAACCTACAAAGAGTTGATATGCCATTAAACAAAGAAACCAAACCTAAGCACTTCTGCTTCTTGGCTGGAGAGTACTTAGAGGTCCACTATGGGCTGCTCTGTGGGATGTTGACCCAGTGGGGCATCCAGCCACTTGCTGGCACTCTGTGATTGACTAAATCTCTTCTGCCACAAACTGAAACTGACTCAAGACTCAGACTGCGCATATCTCATGTGGGCATCTGCATATATCATTTCATAACACCCACAGATTTCCATTCAACTATGTGACTGGTTCCGCTTATTTTCACTGCTATATCCTGTGCAAAGAATCTCTCATTGATGGCTCAGTCAAGGGTCAATATGCAACACTTACAGTTTGAAAACAGAAGTCAGTGACTGGCTGAAAAATGGCATGTGACAAGGTTGGCCTTTCACACGCCAAGAATACAAATATGATAAAAAGTCAGATGGCAAAAATCTTTGGAAAGGAACACACACAGCAGCCAGCCCACTTCAAGGAAATGTGCAGTGGCAACACAACTTAAGATAAAGAGGTCTGATAAAAAAAAAAAAAACAAAAAAAAAAAAAAAAAAAAAAAAAAACACACACACACACACACATACACAGATTCATTGAGAAGTCACATATTATCAGAACGAACAATGATAAAAGACAGCAAGAGACTTTTGTGAAGTCTGAAAGAAAAGAACATCATCCAGCCTTTCTGTAGACCACAGAAAGAGAAAAAAAACAAAAAAAAGATAGACTTTTGGCTGTGAATCCTATTATGTCTCCAAGACAAAGAACAAAATGAGTGAACCGAGATAAGTAAAGACAGTTAAAAAGCCCACTCCTTTTGCGTCAACAGCTCTGGTTGATTGGGTTTAATGGCATATCAACCTCTATAGGTTATTTAATGCCAAAGCCTGTTTACATGTATGTACGATTTGCAGACACATAATTTAATCATACCATACTAAAACTATACAACTCATTTACTTGCATACGAGTAAGTATTTGCAAGTATTTCTATGTGACATTAGGTTATTTAGTGATGATAGTGTTTTTTTTTTGTTTTTGTTTTTATTTCTCACTACTATTTCTACCAATGCTGCATACGCCATTGACGTTGATATACACATCACACAAATCATTATATACCTAAACAATTGATTGCTTTGTTTTGTTCTATCTTATCCGCTTTTGTTTTTCTATTGTTCATTTGCTGTTGGTAAATAAATCTTATATTGTTCCACCCTGTCGTTGTGGTTAAAGCGATGAACTGCGGAATCGTAGTACGCGAGTTCGTACTCCAGTCGCGCTATTACATTTACTTTCGGGCAAATACCCTTGGGAAAGGTATGAACCCCCTTATTCTCCCTCCAGCTATGGGTAAATAGTAGGACGGACTAGGTTCTTCAGCCTTGGTGAGGCAACTAGTCTAGGAGAAGGAAAACTCTGAATTCAAACCTGTTAAACTCCGCTTAAAAATTGACCTTGTGTCATATCCTGCCCGAGCGGAGGGGTTGGTAAATAGTACCCTGTCGTTGTCACTTTATGGATGTCTGGCTCATTTTATTTTCAGTGTGGCGTGAGCAGATCTCACAAGGTATGAAGAATGAGCAGATCTCACAAGGTGTGAAAGATATTAGTATATTCCGACATCATCTAAGCTCATAACATTACTTAGTAGTAAGATCAGGTTGTTCACACACACAAACACACACACACACACACACACACACACACACACACACACACACACACACACACACTTCTTTTCAGCATCAAAATCAATTAAATTCTGACCAAATGGGTTATAGAAAATGCGTAAGAGAGACAATTAGGCATGTGTGTGTACTTTTTGATAGCATAAACAAGTGCAGGCATTTGAATTCAAAAGTTTATTCATCATTTTTTCAAGTAAACTTTGATCCTATTTTTCTAATGACAAATTTAATATAGGCTCAACATTAAAATGAAATTTTACTGAGATTTTTTTTAAACCAAAGTTCTCAAACTTACCTATTCCCAAATTTCCACGCATCCTTAACATATCTTGTTCTGTGAAGATGTTGTTCACTAGGCCCATACCCTTTTTGGAAAAAAACTCCATTTCTCTGCCATAACTGGTTGCAATTCCAGCACTTTCCTGTCCTCTACAAAAAAAAAAAAAAAAGAAAATATTTTCTGTATATACATATTTTAATCAACTAAAGAGAATCAATATTAACTAGTAGTATTTAAAGTGCTAACAATAAATTTAATTGTTATCGGAACTAGAATTGGTGATCAGAGTTCAAATCCGAAGCCATTTGCTTTTAACTTTATGCTAATACCTATCCGTTCTCTCAGCCAACTCAGATTAAATAGTAAGCCAGAGTGGGTTCTTCAGCTTGAGTAAGGTAACCGGGCTAGAATAATATGATTTCTTTGTTTAATGGCATATCAACCTTTATGGGTTATTTAATGCCAAAGCTTTCCTTGTGATACTATTTACCCATAGCTAAGTGTTCATAGTTTTCCCAAGGGTATTAGTCCAAACCAAACTTGAAGGAAAACTCAAAGCAGCTATACTTGGCTTAAAAATTGACCTTGTGTCACACACTGCTCATGACAGACAGGTTGAGTAAAAAATACATACAGGTTGTAAGATAGTCATTATTAAAATAAAGGATATAGAGTCCATTTTATCAAAGTTTAGGATAATTGTTTGTATTTAAGGGGAATTTTATTTGCTTTTATAGTTTATTTACAACAGGTTACTAACTTATTTCCACTGAGCATGACATACAAACAAAAGATGATTATTGGTTCAATTGGGAGATCTTAACTACTCTTAAAAATAGATTAAACATTTTGAATAAATTTAAAATTCTATTATCTTCCAGACTTGGAGATGTATTAACTTAAATTTTTGAAAAATGGATTTTTAAAGTTTTTTTTTTATTTCTTTTTTTTTCCCTCCTAGGCTAGACAATCACCGAGATGAAATTAATTCCTCCTTAGTAGCTTGAGATCTGCCCAGACAGTTATTTACTTGAATGGCAAATCAATCCTTCGTTATAAAATGCCAAATCCTGTTTTTATATATATATATATATATATATATATATAGATTTGTAAGCAAAGCTTTCCTTGAATCTCTTATGCCACTCAAAAACTGATGCTTGATTCATGCAAGACGGTCAAAAAGCAGTCTGAAGCATTCCATACGTTTCTGTGGCATTTTTTAAAGTTTAAAACAGAATTTTATTGCATATCGTTCTTCTAAAGTGTCAGATTACATTTTTGAAATTCACCATCTGTGACAATCAGGCTTTAGTAGGGTGTACTCCAATTCCTGCTGTAGCTGTTCATTTGAACCTAAAATCATAAAAGTTGGTCAGTCATCTCATAAGATGTATAGCAATAACATATTGAATTTTCAAGAGTCTACAACAATTCTAAATGCCCGTACGAAAAAAGTCTACAAACTTATCGTATGCACCTTGTACAATAAACATATCAAGTAATTTCACAAGTGAAACAGAAATAGTATTATAAATATTATTGCCCTGGAAAAATGCCTTTTATTCAGTTTAAAATCATGAACGAAAATTGCTGAATTAAAATTTTTTAGTAGGAATTTTTGGGTTTTTTAAAAGGGGAAAAAAAGAAAGGGGAGATGGTAGAGGGAATAGAGAAAAAGGGAGGAAAGAAGGTAGAGAAAAATGGAGAGAAAGGGAAATAAAGGAAAAAAAGAGGGCAAAAGAGGAGGAAAAAAACAGGAAAAAGAAGAAAGGAAAAAAAGGAAGACAATGGGGGAAAAAAAACAGAAATTTAAGCATATACATAAATGTTCTCACTAATATAATACACTTCACACCCATAAGTATGCCTACCACCATCTTTTTTTAATGAAAAGTTAACTTTTTAAAACAAAAATACCAAGATTTTATTATATTTAGTGGACTATTATTATATAATAAAATAGATATTGGTAGATATTACTTATTACCAAAATTTATAAAATTGGAATTGTAACAAACAACAAAACAAAAAACATTTGGTCTAAAAATACATTTAATTTTGCAAACAATACTTTTAGACTACTACACATTTTCATATTTTTCACTGCAGAGTTTGATAATAAATAATAATGTCTGCTTTTATTGTATAATGTTTCACTAGAAATAAAATCCCAGTATGTTTAGTTAAGGAAAAAAAAACAAAAACAACTTTTTATTATAATTTTTTTCTTTTTAGGGGTGTACTTATTTATAGGCTAGATGATACTGTATATTATTATCTGTCGCATAATAGTTTGCATATAATTTTTACACACTCCTAAATTTTTTTAATCTTTTTTTTTATCTAATTAAAATCTTGAATAAAAACTAATTAATGAAGAAAAAATTTAAGTTGATATTTCTAAGGCAAGAAAATAGGATAACATTTAAAAAGGTGTATCTACAAACATTTCCACCTATACTTTCTTCCACATATTAAGCAGGTATGTATACTAACTAGAAGAAGCAAGGAAACAATATCTCTGAATGAATGAGCTGTTACTGACTGACATTCATATTGTTATCAGAGAGTAAACCCTGACAAGGTCATTACCAATGCTACTATCTACCTATTTACTATTTACTCTTTGCTTTGTATGTCCCCCCACCACAAAAAAAAAAAAAAAAAAAAAAAAAAAATTACCTACATTCATATACTAGGGAAAAAAATCAAAAGACCCTTAGGGAATAAATGAAAGTAAAAAGGGGGGAAATATTCAAGATCTAAATAAAACTAAAAATTAAGATTTTTTACCTCTCGAAGTAAATGAATATTTGTTCTTATAGTGTTCATTCAAATTAAGTATTAAAGTTAGTGACCTTAGTCAAAGATGACCTGAAGTCTCCCTTTTCAATAGCTACTAGACAAAGGTATAGGGGAGGGCGCTACTCCACTTTACCCTTGATCCTTACCTTATAATGCTGAGTGTTAAGCAAGGAGGTATCAAGTACCATTTTTTGAGTCTTTGGTATGACTTGATCTGGGATTG
Source organism: Sepioteuthis lessoniana (assembly GCA_963585895.1). Lineage (NCBI taxonomy): Eukaryota > Metazoa > Mollusca > Cephalopoda > Myopsida > Loliginidae > Sepioteuthis > Sepioteuthis lessoniana. Next base: position 97,298 of record CAUZXS010005211.1, on the reverse strand, counting down.
AACCCTGGTCACCAGCACCATTGGCAAACACTCTACTCATTAGGCTAATGACCCAGTAGATGGCCAGTATATTTAACAGCAAATCAACTCTGTATGGGTTATTTAAAGCCAAAATTTGATTTGTTTGTAAATGTTTGATGGTAATCAGAACTATATTTTCAATGTTTGATTTCTTAAAAAAAAAAAAAAAAAAATAAATATTGTTGCTAATCATTTGTTTGATTTCAGGCATTCCTATCAAATGTAAGGAATTTACACAGTTGTATGGTGTCAAGTATGTATTTAATAATCAACCCCTTTACCATGAGCAGGATGCATTGTCAATTGTTTTTTTTAAGCTGAGTGAGGTTGGGTTGAGGTCAAAGTTTTCCAGCCCAGTAATCCCCCTACATACACACAAATGTCCTCGATATGACATCAAAACCATTTAATGGTGAGTCTCCAGCCTTAGAGATTTGGGAATATGGAGTACCCCTTCATTGCCACTGCTCCCAGGTTCACTCTGACCTGAAGTAGTAGCACCTAATAGGGTCCGATTTATGAGTCAAATAGGACAAACTGTGTGTAAACAAATGACTGATGCTAAATTATCATTTTATATAGCAATACTATTTCAAGCTATTCAATTTAGTCAAACTGTTCTATTTCAAACAATTCAGTTTAGCATAAGTACATTTTCAATGTCAAAAACAGTTCTATTTCAAATAATTCAGTTTAGCATAAGTACGCAGTTTAAATGTCAAAACAGTTCTATTTCAAGCAATTCAGTTTAGCATAAGTACAAAGTTTAGTTCTATTTGACCCATAGATATGACTCTCTGGGAGTGATGGCAATGAAGGGGCCCTCCACCATCCCCAACGCTCCAACATTACTGGAACCTCACCATCAGATTGTTTAGTGTCATATCCAGGACACTAGTTGGAAGGGGGGTCTTACCCTTCTACAAAAATGCAGTCAGTGTATTCTACAGCCCCAGCCGACTGGGAAAAAGTATTCCTATTTTATAGGAGTAATTTTTAAACAGATCTATTTGACTCATAGTTGGGACCCTAACAAGTATTACCACTTGGGGCCAGAATGTAATTGAAAGTAATGGCAATGGAGTCTCACCACTAGATGAAGTTTAATGCCATATGCAGGACCCCTTTTTTATGACAAAGTAAATATTAAAACTTAAACTTACCAACTAGAATATTTTTAAAATTTATTTTTAGACCACAAACCACAAGTATATAGATTCGGTTTCTTTGTTTAATGACATATCAACCTTTGTGGGTTATTTAATTCCTAAGCCATTCTTATAGCAGAACAGTAGAGGTACTATTCAACCCATAGCTGGCGGATAAGAGGGTTAACCTTACCCAAGGGTATATTTAGGGTACAATCAGCAAAAATATACAAGCCAGCTATAAAACAAGACTTTTCAATTATTTGTTTTTACAACATCCTGTTAAATGTTCAAGGTCATTTTAAAAGGTTTTCTTTTTGGAGGAGACAAAGTTGACAGATGGTTCGGTTTGGTTTGGTTTGATTTTGTTTGCATATCAACCGATGTGGGTTATTAAATGTCAAATCCTGTTAACTGAATAGCGTGTAGATAACATTTTTAAATGCACCAGAGCTTATTTATTTGCTCATTTAAATGGTTTCAAGTATTGTTATTCAACACTAATAATTCTATTTAATATTAATCATTTGTTTGAATGGCTTCAAATAAGTAAATGATTAAAATTAGTTCTATTTGATCAATAGATAGGACCCTAACAGATACTACCACTCCAGGTAAGAGTGGACCTGGGTGTAAAGACATTGAAGGGGTACTCCACATTCCCTAGAGCTCTAGGACTGGAGCCTCATCATCAGATAATTTAGTGTCATATCCAGGACACTCATTGGGGAGGGGTTTTAGTTCTCTGCAAAGATGCAGTCAGCATATTCTACAACCTCGGTCAACTAGACTAAAACTTTACAGAAACAAACTGTTAAAGTCACATAAAAATCATACAACACAATTGTACCAATATTTTAATAACAAAAACCTTGAGTAAATTTTAAACAATGCGTTTTTTTATGATGAGAGGTAGGGGAAGCGATTTATCCAACTTTTCATGAGGTTTATAGGATACACATTTTTTCTAGCTTTAAAATAAGCAATAAAAACATACTTAAGAACATTCTAGAAATTTAGGATCAAAACCGAATTAGCATTTAAATTACATTTTTATATTTTTCAACCAATCAGCTAAAAACATAGAATAGAACATTCTAGAAAATTTGGATCAGAAGTGACATAACAGAAAATATTTAGACTCGAAAATAAAATAGTAAAATACAAATCTGATTGGTCAATAAATGTCTACGTGCCAAAATTTTAGGACGATTCTTTGATCCACCTGTAAGATATAAATAACACAGAGTTACGAAGACACAAGCTTACACACAATCAAAGACACAGATGAAGACGAGCCACTAAGCCAGTAAAGCAGTAGCCGATATATTCCAACAAATTCCTTTCCTTCCTCAACTAAAGTTCATGAACTCTCTTCAAATGACTGAGAATTATACTCAAAAGAAAAACCCGACAAACTTTCTTTCATCAACGCGACACGCTGTCACCACAATCATAAAACCCGCTATAAACTTAATGTAAGTAAGTAAGTAAGTAAAGTTAGCGACCATAGTCGAGGGTGACCCGAAGGCTCCCTTTTCGATAGCTACTACACCAAGGTGTAGGGGAGGGTGCTACTCCATTCCCAGGATTGCTCCACTTTACCCTTGAACCGTACCTTATAATGCTGAGTGTTAAGCAAGGTGGTATCAAGTACCATTTTTAAAGTCTTTGGTATGACTCGACCTGGGATTGAACCCAGGTCTCCCGGGCCATTGGCGAACACTCTAACCGCTGGGCCAAAAGTAAGAACGACTTATTTACAGACTCTGTTAACATGAACACACACATCTTTCAACAAATTTATTCTCTTCTTGTCAAACTTTATTTTCCAAAAGGCCATTTACACATCATGTATTTTATTTGCTTTAATATTCTGTTATATGCTTATTAAATTGTTTGTTGTTTAATGTTCATTGTGTTCTATTCCATTTCTTTTGCGCGATTGTAAAGTTTTGTGTTGTATTTGTGGTGGGAATAATTTAGAGAGCAATCTACTGAAATAACCAAATTACATACTCCCCCCACAGGTTGCAATGAATGGGACAAAGTTGTACATGTAGACCCTTACAGACAGGGACAAATATGGTCCAGGTTTTGTTTTGGTTTTTCTTTGTGTTTCGGTGGATGCTTGAGTATTTTGACCTTATTTTAAGTGCTATCACAATAAAGTTCATTTTCAATAGTCATATTAACATTTACATTTATTTTGAACTATATAAGAAATGTTGGAAAAGCTACCTGGAACTAAACAGTATCCTTAATTTGCTGTCTAAAAAAAAAAAAAAAAAAAAAAAAAAAATGGCTGGCCAAGGCAATGTTTGAAATCCAACACACATTTAATCAGAAAAGACATGAATTGTGAGATTTTTTTCGAAATCAGTTATCAATATAGCAAGCCTAATTAAAAACTTTGACTTTTTGAAATGGAGAAACCTCAAGTAGTTAAAACACAAAAAGATTCTAAGATTTTGTCACTTGTTCCCCACAGGATGTACAAAGCAAAAAATATTTTTATCAAAATTCCTATTCTAGTTTGTGGTGAATTGTCTTTATCGTATGTAGTAGATAGATTTATATTGAGAAAAAAAAGAGGGAAGCAAATATTTTGCAGAAACTATAACAAAAGCAGACTATGCAGATGATCTAGCACTTCTCATAAATACATCTCCCCAAACAATCTCTACAACATAGCCTGGAGCAGGCAGTAGGAAGAATTGACATCTATATGAATATAAATAAAACAGAGTTAACGTTTTTTTTTTTTTTTTAAAACAAGAAGGAGCTATCTTCACTTTCAGAGGCAAGCCTCTAAGATTAGTAGACAAGTTCACATACCTCAGCAGCAACATCTTATCTACTGAAAGTGATGTCAACATAAACCTAGCAAAGGCATGGACAGCTATGGAAATCTGATAAGATAAAACAGGATTTCTTCTAAGCTGTGCTTGTGTCAGTACTACTGTATGAATGCACCACATCAACACTAACAAAATGCATGGAGAAAAAGCTTGATCAGAACTACACAAGAATGCTATTTGTTTACATTTTTTTATTTTTAAATGGATGAATTATATATCAAATTGAATTACCATAACCAGAAATCTGGCAAGCACTGTGCGCAACATACACAGAACCACTGGACAGCTGTTTCGACCTTATTAAATCTCACCAACAGTGTATACCATGATCTTCCCCTTGTCTGTGATGTGGACCAGTGGTAGAGGTTTCAGCTTTGCATTCTGTGGTAGCTGGCTTGATCTCCAGTGGGGGAGATCACGATATACAATGTTGATGAGACCTAATAAAGTCGAAACAGCTATCCAGTGGTTCCATGCGTCGCACACAGTGCTTGCCGGATTTTTTGGTCATGGTAATTCAATTTATAATGGTATGTGCTGTATCGAAGAAATTCTGGAAGCAACACCCCACAAAACAACAGATGTACAGCCACTTACTTCCCATCTCAAAAACCAACCAAAACAAATAAGAAATGTGAGGCACTGCTGGAAGAACAAAAATGAACTCATAAGTGATGTTCTTCTATGGATCCCAACATAAGAATATGCCAGTGTTGGCCAACCAGCAAGGAGTGATAGAGATCGAGAGAGTGTCAGGAAAATAAATCTGTGCTGACAGTATTGTTGTGGCCCCGGAAAGGGTCACTAATGAAAACAAACACGGATATTAGATAACAGATTATATTACACAAGAAAGATAGAGTTACATAGAAAAGGTAAGATGCCTCATACTGTTCGGATAACACCGATATTGATCTGCTCTTCTGTTAGCGAAATCTGTCATTACTAATAACGGTGAGAAGAGTCCATTATGGTGAGATGGGTAAGGCTCCCACAACAAGTATGCAGTAATTACAACATACAAATATGAATAAACAAAGTATTCAGATAATGATTTTATTCATAGCTGAATTATTTGCCAACATTAAACATTTTAGTTTTTACATTAATTAATTATCAGCGCATCTAATGTGGTAAATTCAATCCAGTTTTTTTGTTTTTTTTAAATGAAAAAAAAGTAAACACTTTCTCATTTTTCCATTTCATTTTAAAAAATAAAAAAGTATAATTCAGAAGAATAAAACATCACATTAAATGCCCTGTTAATAGTACACCGTAGTTGAGGGTGACCAGAAGGCTCCCTTTTCAACGGCTACTACACCAAGTTGTAGAGGAGGGCGCTACTTATTTCCTAGGATTGCTCCACTTTACCCTTAATACATACCTTATAATGCTGAGTGTTAAGCAAGGAGGTATCAAGTACCATTTTTTGAGTCTTTGGTATGACTCGACCTAGGATTGAACCCCAGTCTCCCAGGCCATTGGCAAAAAACATTGACAAATAATTCAACTATTAATAAAATCATCCTGAATACATTGGTTGGATTTGATGGCATATCAACCCTTGTAGGTTATTTAATGCCAAATTCTGTTTATACATATATATTAAATACACGTGATTTGTAAACATTTTGTAGATAACATTTAAAACAACCCTGAGTTCATTTGCTTGCATACAGTTAAATGGGCTCAAGTAATGCTATTTAATACTAGTTTTATTTAAATGGTCCCAAGTATTGGCATGTAACAGTCATTTGTTTGCACAAAGTTAAATGGTTAAACAGTTCTATTTGATCCATAGATGGGACGCTAAAAGGTACTACCACTCCAGGTCAGAGTGAACCAGTGAATAATGGCAATGAAAGGGTACTCTAAATTCCTAAAGCCTTACCATCAGATGATTTGGTGTCATATCCAGATCACTCGTTAGAGGGGAGGGGTCTTACCCCTCTGCAGCGATACACTAGGCGTATTCTACAGCCCCAATCGATTAGGCTATCGAATACCTTGCTTTTCCTATTTGAACATTCTCACACGCACACCTGAAGTAATTTTCACAGAATTAAATTGTAAATTAAAACTTCTATTCCAATACATTAAAAATTTCATTAAAAGAAAAATTCAAACTTAAATTTGAAACCTGATAATAAATAGAATTGTTTTTGACATTGAAACTGTACTTACGCTAAACTGAATTGTTTGAAATAGAACTGTTTGTCTAAACTGTTACTGTCGTAAGGAACCAAATCCTTCCGGACAAGACAGAATCAAAGTAACACTAAATTGTAAATTAAAACTTCTACTCCAATACATTAAAAATTTCATTAAAAGAAAAATTCAAATTTAAATTTGAAACCTGATAATAAATAGACAAATAAATAAAATAGAAAATTACAAATGAATGGCCAAAAGGTAAGGCTATCTGATTCGCACTCAAATTTTTATTTACACTTGCCTTAAGTATGATATCCGCTTCTTTTAACGCGCAAGCATGCAATGAAAGTGACAAACAGGCTCGGTGAATAAATTGCACAATCGAAAAGAGTCTTATATTTGTTCGATTCATAAATCACTCTCAACACACAAACACTTAACGATATACAGCTCTTGGCAGGGAGACACGTAATTAAAAGAAAAGAAAAGAAAAGAAAAGGACTTATTTTTAATAAGAAACATTCGGAATATGGACTAGCAACATCCACGACTGTCTTCATCACGTTTCAAGTTTGGTCAATATAATTAATGTTCTCTCTCAAGGTCAAAATAAAGAGGAAGATACGAATTCTCAGAGAACAATAAAAATTAAAAGCAACAACGGAGCCTCCATCCCTCAACAAATCCTAAAAGTTTTCAGTGTCAACTTTTTAAAAAAGGTGATTTCATATATGGAATTGACACACGCACCAAAATTTCGGCAATAGATAAATAAATAAATAAAACAATGCAAGATTCATTCACTCGTCTCCTTGTCGAAAATAGATAAAATAAGACTTCAAAGTGTGTCAGAAATTGTTTTTAAAAAACACGGCTCTCGTTGTTTGAAATTCTTTTTTCAGAGTAGATAAATTTATGAAGAAAGGAGAAATATATACGTGAATGTTTTAAATTATAAAAGTTCAGCATCGAGTCTGAAATATACGGAGATATCACGTGTTAACTTAAAAATGTCAATAAAAAAAAACGGGAAAATAAAACTAAAAATAAATAAAATAATCTAACATTCTAACTTTAATCTTTGCTGTAGTAAGTAAAAAGAGAAGAAAAAGCATTGTCGCTTTTTTTAAATTCATAAAAACTTGTAAAACTTGCAACTTGTTTAACATTTTCAAAAATGGCGGGTGGTGTAATAAACTACAATAAGCTTATTTTTATTTATTCATCAATTACCTTCATCTAGAAAATAGTTCCTGACACACAATGACATTTCTTATGATTATTTTTGTTTCCTAGATGGATTTACACAGGAAGAGTAGTGACACTTATTTAAAAAAAAAAGAGTTATATAACCACAAATTTGTAAGGCAACAAATATATACATATAACTTGTTTATTTTCCTGATACTTAAAAAATAAATAAATAAGGGTGAGGGAAATAACTAAAATATAAAATTTTGATATCTATTTTGTACAATAACAGAAGATATGGAAAAGTAACTTAAAAAATTTTAACCATTTTTTTGGGGGGAGCTCCTCTCTTAAAATGTTTTAAAAATGGATTTATTTGATCATGTTCCATAAGACCCTAATTGATTGTTGTTTTTTTTTTTATCTCTAAAATTTGATAACCGATAAAGAAACGACGATAACAATTAATCCACACATTGAATTTTTATTAAAGTTTGTGAATAAATCGTTAACCTTGTAATTATAACCAAAGTACCAAGTTTTGTTATCTTAAAATAAGAACCAAGAGAGGAACACAATTGACTTGTAATAATATATAGTACACACACAGAGAGAGACATACACAAATAGATATTCTAAATATAACTTTTACAACGTAATGGTGACCTAATAAATGTAACAATATAATGAGGATTATCTTCCTGCACGTATCCAAGAAGAGGGATATTCTCATTCTATCAGGTTGCACAGAGCAGCAGCTTGATGACCACATTTAGGTATATTTTTGACATGAAAAACAAAAAACAAAAGGATAAAGAACGTCGAATTAAATTACATTTTACAAAAGTTGTTATAAAAAAAAAAAAAAAAAAAAAAAAAAAAAGTGGGGAGAGACAAAGTTGAATAACATCTGTATCCTTTTTTTTTAAAGTCACCTGTAACAATATCTTTTGGGAAAATAGGGGAGGAAAAAAAAAAGAAAGGTCAGAAAGTGTGCAAATTGTTGAAGGTAAATAAAAAGCTCACATCACAACAAAGATTAATCTTTATATTAAGGTTGAAGGAAAATATTTTGTAATTTGCTTGAAGCATTGCACAAATTATTATATTATTGAATTAATTTTAAACAAAATAATTAATGACTGTTGCTTTCATTCCAGTTTCGTTGTAGGGGTGAGGAGTTATCGACCGAGAATGTGATAACGAAAACATCAGTATATTATTAATTAATCTAAAAATTCAATAGATAATTTTTTTTTTCAAACGATTCCCATCAGTACAGGAGAAAGATATGAGTGCAGTAGTTGGTGAACTAGGCTATGGGCCCACTGTAAGTGAGTAAGATTCTCACTGAGTGGTCCACATTTCTAGTCTCGTGCTAAACTTAGTAAATGACAGCATGAGAAAGATGGAATTTCCCTTTTTTAAGGGAAAAAGTGCCCAATCCTAACTTTAATGAAAGTTAGAGGGGAGAAAGGGGCTATCTAGTATCAAGCAAGCACGAAAATTACATTGAAAATTAAATAAATCTAAAAAAATTTATTTTGAAAAATTTTCATTAATTAATGATTGAAAAGTTTTAAAAACTTTCTTTGAAAATTAAAAATCATCGTTAAGATTTCTCTAAGTGGTTAAACCAATTAAAATGCAACTTATTCTATCTTCTCGTATTCTTAAAATTAAGTTTTTCAAAAGTAAAGGAAATTATCAAATAATTTTCAGTTGAAACGAAAAACATAAAGAAAAAATTAGTTTTGAACTTTTAGGCCTAAATTTTCAGAAAGTCACAGTAATGAGTTAAGAAGTTTGAGAAGGCAAGATCGATAACGTTACAATGTGAAAAAGTAATTGAAAATTAGGATAAAATATTAAAATTAAGAGAAAGAAATGGGAAGTTTATGAAAAGTATGGAATCCTGTAAATGACATCTAGAGATAATCGCATTGCGTGGGCTATCATTGAAAAAGAATTTTAAAAGTTTGTTTAATAACGAAAAAAAAAAGAAAAGAAGGTTTTACAAGCATGGTGAAAAAGACAAAATGCATAATACGAGTATAAACTCTACCTAGCATGAACTATTCGATCGCAATAATCAATTGTTAAATTGAGTCTTTTGACTATATAATTGAGCGAATGTTAAAATTTGACAAAAGCGCTGATATTATTTTCCAACAGCTATTAAGACGTAACATTAAAATCATACACTTCTGGTGTTCCATATTTTTTTTATGGGTTTATTTTTCAATACACATTTTTACGATTAAAACTTGCAAAACGGTTTTTATGTTGTAACTAAAACAAGTGTTGCGAGAAATATAGAAATAGTCAGGAAGAGCAGTATTATTAAACACCACGTGGGAAAATGAATTTTAATAGAAAACGTTGTAAAAATTATTAAAAATAAAAACAATAAACAAAAAAAACTTTAAAAGGTGCATACATCTAAAACAAAAAAAAAACCCTTCAAAAACAAAAGCAAAACAAAATTGCCAAACGGAGAAAGAAAAATACCTTTAAATTGAGAAACTTAAAAACAAAACATTAAAAGCAGAGTTAATTAAGTTTATTTTTCATCTAATGCCCAAATCAAAAGTTTCATAGAGAGAGAAAAAAAAATCATAAACATCAAATGTATTTTTAACTTAAAACAAAAATTTATGAATTGAATGAATGAATGAATTTTTCAAAGATTTTAAAGTTTTATGTCGGTGGGAGTCTAATATAACAACTTGATGAATTTACAAAATATTTGAGTTGTGTGCAAAAATAACCAGCGCCCAAGTTTTGAAACTCAAGTAACTTGAAAACTAATTGTTCGCTGGATTTTTTAATAGAAATTTTCACTATTTAAATAAATTCATTATTGTAAGCAGTTTGATTAAAAAAAAATGCTGACTATTTAATTACATTTTTAGGATAAGAAACTATTATTAGCAGTAAAATAATGAGGGCGCAGGAAACTTTTGCACACACCTTAACAAACAATTCATTTGTAAATTTATTATCAAATAAAAACAGTCCCCCAATTTTACCGATATAATACGAAAGATCACCTTTTAAAATGTCCAGGCTTCAGTCTAAGGAACGAAGTATAAAACCAGTTATTAAAACCCTAACAAACCACAAACATGATTATTCATTTTATGTATGAAACTTTATAGAAAAAATAAAAACGGTGAGGGGTACGACAGTCAACACTGACTTACCTATGTTGTAACCCTACAAGCCCCAGACATATTATGTGCGGGACATCCAGGTTAGTAGATTTTGGCGGCGGGGGCCATTCTCCAGCAGCGACACAACCGAATACACCACATGCCTCGTGAAGGCCTTCATCACTTCCATCAGGATATTTATTAGAAGATATATCTTCTAAACTAGCCATAATCTTACTCCTTTCAGTCAGAGAAGCAGTTGAGAGGGGGCTTACACACTCCACAAAGGTTAGCCAGCAGAGTAGAGTCAAAACTCCGAAAATGGAGGGTAAGAGGAGTGAGGAGCGAAAACTCGTCCACGTGGTTGGGACCTAACCTACTCTAAAACAAGAACCGCCCACTAAAGCCTTAAATATTTACTGATTGGTTAATTCAGATCTGTACCGAGCATAAACTCAAATAGCGGGCAAATATATCATTTTAAATTAAATTTTATCAACACTATCGACAGTGTATTTTACTGAACGAATAGAAATTTACTTGTTTAATTTGTATACAGATATTAAAAAACAAAAACAGACGACCCAGAAAAACAAGTTTCCGTTGCAACTACAATCCATGATTACTTCGTGCTTTTATTTAGGAAGGAGTGATTAATTGATTTTAACGGCATGTCAACCAGTCTTGGGTTATTTACATCAAGAGGTTTAAAAATTGCGTTCAGTATATATGCGTATTTACAGTTTCTATATTCATTTGTGGACTAATTTTGACAGCATGACAACCCATCTAGAATTATTTCATTATTTGTCTAAATTTCCGAGATGAAGCTTGATAATTATTATTACTTAAAATATTCCGACTATTGACATCATCGACATGGTTATAAATCACAATAAATCCGGTTGTTATGTCCTTCGGCCTTCTTCAGGTGTTTCATGTCGAACTCAGAATCCCGAACTGAGCCCTTTATTTGAACCTTAGGGGTAGAGTGATCCAATTCTATTAACTATGACCCGGTACAAGTATTGAGTTTTAGGAAGTACTCTTTGTTAGTTTCACCGGTTGTTAGGATTGAACCCACGAAGGATTTCACCCAACCAAGCGCCTTGTTGCGGAGGCCAGATAAATATACCGGTCACCGCAAACTTTTGAAATATAAGTGATTGTGAGGGGTTCCGTTGAAGGTCAAGGGCAAAGGGCTAAGCTGTGTAGCTGTTTGATATCTGACTCTATTATTAGGTTATTTTATTTTACCCCACGTTGGCTAGTCGGTGTAACTTCTTGAACAAGAAAGGACCAAAAAAAATTATACAAAAGAAGACAGTAACAGATAGGAGACGAAGACGCTTCTTTTATATTTTCCTTTATTTCCTGGGTTCAACAACCATTCCATGGGTGTGGGAGTTTTCCTTAAATACAATTGAAATGGTTTAATCCCCCAGTTAAGGTGTCTAAAATACGTTAATCGTTGCTTACATATGCTAGTCCTCATTTGGTATTTAAGGCTTCCATAAGGGTTAGTTTTTTGGGGGAGTTTGTCAAAGTCCAGTTGTTTTAGTTTGTAGTTCCATTTCGTAGTTTTTTATATTCCGGCATACTGTTAACACAGAGAGAGAGAGAGAGAGAGAGAGAGAGAGAGAGATGCTACTGGGTGAAAGGGACTAACAAACGCCTAGTCCAAAGACTTATGGCGTGGCGCCCTGGCACCAGTCAGCAATGATGTTGTCAAACTGACGGTCACTGTCTGAAAGAGAGAAAGTCTGTTCCCCCGTGTCGGGGGGTGCTTTTTTATTTATGCGTGCGTCATTCCTTTTTCTGGTCAGGGACATTTGGGAGTTTCTGCAAATTTAATAGTTTTCTTTTTTTTATTCAATTTAAATTTTATTTATTTATTTCTTTATTCGTCTCTACAATTGACAACGAACTCGGCAAGAATGATAAAACAAGGGTGTTGCTTCGAAAGGCCAAACTTTATTATAGCGAATCGGAAATCGGAAAAGCGTACGGTGAACAGTCGCCGCGGCCGGATGGTGATCGTTGGAGTAGGATCTAGTCACTGGTGCAGGCCTGGATAGCTGGTAATAGACTGGTAGTCGTTGAATAGGTGGCCACTGGTGCAGGACTGGTATCTGCTGATGCAAGAAGGTGGTCGCTGGTTCAGGACTGGTAGCTGCCGGTGCAGGAAGGTGGTCGCTGGTTTAGGACTGGTAGCTGCTGGTGCAGGAAAATGGTTGCTGGAGCAGGACTAGTGGTTGCTGGTGCAAAACTGGTAGTTGCTGGATTCTGCTGGATCAGGAAAGTGGTCGCTGGTTCAAGACTGGTAGCTACTAGTAGTTGCTGGTATAGAACTGGTAGTTGCTGGTATCTGCTGGTGCAGGAAGGTGATCGCTGGTTCAGGACTGGTAGCCGCTGGTGCAGGAAAATGGTTGCTGGTGCAGGACTAGTAGTTGCTGGTGCAGAACTGGTAGTTGCTGGTATCTGCTGGTGCAGGAAAGTGGTTGCTGGTTCAGGACTGGTAGCTACTAGTAGTTCCTGGTGTAGGACTGGTAGCTGCTGGTGCATAACTGGTAGCTGCTGGCGCAGGAAAGTAGTCGCTGGTGCAGGACTGGCAACCGCTGGTGTCTGCTGGTGCAGGAAAGTGGTCGCTGGTTCAGGACTGGTATCTGCTGGTGCGGGAAAGGGGTCTCTAGTTCAGGACTGGTAGTTGCTGGTGCAGAACTGGTAGTTGCTGGTGTAGGAAGGCGCTCACTGCTTCAGAAAGGTGGACGCTGGAGCAGGGCTGGTAGCTGCAAGTGCAGAACTGGTAGCTGCTGGTGCAGGATGGTGGACGCCGGAACAGGGCTGGTAGCTGCTGGTGAATAACTGGCAGCTGCTGGTGCCGGAAGGTGGTCGCTGCTGCAGGAAGGTGGTCGCCGGTGCAGGACAGGTAATTGCTGCTGCAGGGAAGTGGTCGCCGGCTCAAGAAGGTAGCTGCTGGTGCCGTCTCAAAGGCTATTAGGTTAGACTTTCTGAATTAGACCTTTAAAGGACTGTTAGATTGAGAGGCTAGTAGCTGTGTCTGCTGCACTGTGCCGTCTCAGGGGGTGTTTGGATAGACTTTCTGAGTAGCTCTGAAAAGGGCTGGCAATATTCCTGCGTCGTCTGCGGCTGGAATATGGACGTCGGCTTTAGGGGAAGCCTTGAGCAGTCCTCGTGGGCAGCTGCTGCTGATCAGGCTTCCGTCGTAGAACGACCAGGGGAGAATCTGATTTCTCCCGCACTTGTCTGGTGGGAGACATTGGCAAATAGGGAGTTCAGCCAAACTGATATGACCCGGTTTTGACTGCTGCTTTTATACCTACTGTTTGCTACTACGCTATGTGGTCTAAGTAGAATGACCTTGTTTATTATTACTATATAACTGTGAGAAAATTCATTCTACTTTGACCATGTGTCTTTTATTATTACCTATTTTGTACATTAGTTGAGGACTGTCCTAAGAAAGACAAGCTGAATTTAATATTTTAAAAAAGATGTCCTGTGCGGAAGGATTTGGTTCCTTACGACTCGAACTCGTCATTTCTTGGAAAGGGGTTTGTTTGTTTTGTTTTTGTTTGGTTTATGAGTTGTCGGTTGACTACGATAGCCTTATACACAGCACCATATCAGTTCTGGGAGAATTTTTGGGACTTATAAACCTCATTATATTTTTTTTTTTACTATAGCTCATATTGCAATTTTTTATCGAGCCTTTTTAAATAATGTTTCCCAAAGTGTATTCATCTCTATATTTGGTCTACACACTAAATCCCTCCAGCTTAACATGCGCGCCACTTCTTTGAGACGTTTGCTCTTCCAGTGTTCTTCCTTGTCAATTATATTTGCTTGATCTGAAAAGGGCAGATAGTTTCCTTTTTCCCTCCATATGTAGGGTACTAATGTCAATGAATGAAAAGACAATATTAACAATAGTGCTACAAAAATAAATAAATTTATTTCTTTGTAGTAGGGTATACAGCAATTTGTGTATCAAGTCACGACCGTAGAGACATGTTCTGAGTCCAGCGTGGATAAGATCTTTATCCAACTTGAAGTAGTAACATGACACCGTTGTTTGAAGATCCAACGAGCACGGCGCCGCTGAGTAACAGTTAGTACGTATCACTTCGGGTTGGCGTGAGTAACTGATCTGTGTTGTCTGGAATATTGTGTGTTTTTATAGCATTAAGGTGGATCCCGTGCGCACGCGTTGACTTTCGAAGATTCTTTGGGCACGTATTTTAGAGACATCATATTGGCCCTAAAAACCATTTTTTAAACATCTGCGTGGGCGTTAGTTGGATATCTTTGCGCCAATTTTGATCCGTTTTTCCAGAAAATTCTTTTGACAAGGAAATTGCATCATTTCCTATACATATATGGTCAGCAATTTACTGTAAATTGTCCGCCTAGCACATATGGCGCAGTGGATAAGGCGCTTGGTTGGAAAGTGCTTCTGAGTGAAATCATCTAGAGGCTGCAGGTTCAATCACAACAACCGGTAAAACTAATTTCCTATAACTGAACACTTGTACCCGATCATGGTTGACAGAATTGGAACAGTCTACCCCTGTGGTTCAAATAAAGGGTTCAGTTCGAAATTCTGAGTTCGACATGAAAAACCTGAAGAAGGACATATCGGCCGAAACGTTAATGTAGATGAGGTCAATAGTCAGGATATTCTAAGTAATAATTATGAGAGTTATTTTATGCCGAGAAGTTAGGAAATCGCGTTCACTATACGTACATTTTTATATTTATTTGTAGACTATTTCTAACTGCATGACAACCTATCTAAGGTTATTTTATGCCTAGAAGTTAAGGAATCGCGTTCATTGTACGTTCATATTAACATTTTTTGTGTAATTTTCTTAAAAGATGTTTTCGAACATGGGCATATTGAATACGGATCGATTTTTAACAGTTCTATTTGACGCATAGACAGGACTCAAACAGGTACAACCACTCCGGGTCAGAGTAGACCTGGAAGTAATGGCATTAAAAGGATACTCTGCACTCGCTAGATCTCCTCACCATCAGATGCAATTGAGTGTCAAATGCGGGACACCTCTTTTTGGAGAGGCTCTTACCCCTCTGCAGGGGATACAGTCATCGTATTCTAATTGCCACTGACAGGACAATGGAAAGAGTGAAGGATTCCAATTACTAGCATTATTTCTACTATCGAGAATTTGTGTGATTAACCCTTAGAACCCTGAACCTCCCACTACCGTGTGCCTCTCACCTTTGAGCTCCTGGCTTGAAAGATCGCTGAAAATGTATGATGTTGTAATCTGTTATTTAAATGCTTTACAGGCTGTTAAATAACTGGTCATAACATTCGATAGACGATTTCAAATACGATAAAAACTGTTGGGATTCATTTTGCCAGGGTTTATGTACTTCTAGTTAGTGGTACAAATACAGACTGCTCGATCAGGTTGGGTTATTTGATTTTATGACAAATCAACTCTTGATGGTTACTTAATACCAAGTCACACACACACACATACATATATATTTTAAGCGAATAAGTAAGCAACATTCTAAGTAAGTAACATTATCATTAAACAAGTCAGAGCTCATTTGTTTGCACACAGTTATACGGTTTCAAGTATTGTTATAGAACACTAATAATTCTAAGTAATCTTAATCATTTGTTTGCACACAGTTAAACGATTTCAATATGATTTGTAAGCGTATATCAGGAGGAGATAAAGAAGTTCACATCTTTCCCAAGGGTATTAGTCCGAAAAACAACGTAATGGCGCGACTAGAATTCGAACTCGCAGATGTTTGTTTTTCCCTTCAAGGTAATGCCCTTGACAAAAGTTCGAACTCGCTTTTAACGGTGTTGTAGTGCAGCCCGGGAGCCACTTCCCTATATGTATATGAAAGGCTAAATGTTCTTGTGTGTACAAAATGAATTCATTTTGTCTTTACCTCTAGTGTTCAGTGTTAGTATATCACGGATATACTACTGCTAATATTGGTCCTTAGAGAGGGGGGACCCGACAAAAACTATTTCCCCAGTACTATGTTTCCAACAGTAACCTGCCACAATTGAGTAGACAGAATCAGGAGATGAAGCTCCAAAGATATACATTTACCCATCCCCTCCACCACGAGCAGAATGCGAAACAAAGTCAGTTTTTTTAAGCAGGGTTTAACAGGCTTAAATTCAGCGTTTTCCTTCTCCTAGAACGGTCGCCATACCATGGTTAAAAAGCCCACTCTGCCCTACTATTTACCCATTGCTGAAGGGGAATAGTTGAATTTATAATTTTCCCAAGAGTATTAGAGTTTTGTGAAATGCAAAGCAGTCTCGTTCAAAGTTTGAACACGGATCATAGTGTTCATTTTCGACAACGATAACCGTTACACCTCGAGCGCCTATACAAGCCCCTAAAACAGTCCGACATAAGATTGTCATGAAAAAGAGAGTCCCGCAGCATGAACAGCTGCTGGTCTTTTGGAATTTACAAATTCGGCAGTTAAAAATCGTTCGTACCCATTGGCTTCGTTCAAAGTTGGACCGTTACTTTCCCTTTGTGAGTATATGAATGAGTGGCCGGTCGGGTGGCGGTCAGTTTTTAGTCAGGAAGCAATTTTGAAGGAGACAAATAACCAGTTTGCCAGGATATCTTTCGGCCATTCTGCCAGCGCCAGTCAGTTGTGCAGGGTCGAAAATCAAGAACTGGTTTTTGTCAGATTCCTCCATTTCATGAGTAACGGAGTAAAATTTATAATCAACCGAGAAAGAATTAATTATTTTTCTGCGGTAGTCGAGAAGCCAAGAATAGGTTTCTTTCCGAAGGAAAAAAAAGGTTTCAGACCTCTGCTTACTCGAAGGCATGGACAGCTATCGATAAGCTATCGATCAAATGGAGATCTGACCTGACCGATAAAATGAAACGCAGTTTCTTCCAGGCAGTGGTCGTGTCGATACTGCTGTATGGGTGCACTACTTGGACGCTAACTAAACGGCTGGAGAAGAAGCTGGACGGCAATTACACAAGAATGTTGCGAGCAATATTGAACAAGTCCTGGCGGCAACACCCCACAAGGCACCAACTATACGGCCACCTGCCTTCCATCACGAAAACTATCCAAATTAGACGAACCAGACATTCAGGACACTGCTGGAGAAGCAGGGACGAGCTCATAAATGTTGTACTCCTATGGACTCTCACATATGGCCGAGCAAAAGCAGGACGACCAGCTCGAACATACATCCGGCAGCTATGTGAGGATACGGGATGTAGCCATGAAGACCAGCCAGAGGCGATGAATAATAGGGAGGAGTGGCGAGAGAGGATCAGGGATATCCGTGCTAGCGGCACGACATGATGATGATGATGATAAGTTCGAGTAACAGTTAAATGTATTAGGTCTGTTCTCCATATTTACCAACCCCTCCGCTCGGGCAGGATATGACACAAGGTCAATTTTTAAGCGGAGTTTTACAGGTTTCAATTCAGAGTTTTCCTTCTCCTAGACTAGTTGCCTCACCAAGGCTGGAGAACCCAGTCTGCCCTACTATTTACCCATAGTTGGAGGGAGAATAATTGGATTCATACCTTTCCCAAGGGTATTAGTGCTTTGTGAAATGCAAACAGTCTCGTCTAGGATTTGAACTCGTGTCGCCGTGTCCATTTCCTACGACGATAACCATTACACCACTGTTCTCTTTGAATACTGGACTTTTACTCTATAGCATGAGATAGCTGGTCTCAGACCCACTAGATTTTGGCGACAAAATAAGGAAAAGTTATTTTTGTGAACTATTACACATTTGGGCTTTTTTTTTTTCAAGGAAAGCGTAATTCTATTTTTTAGATGTGATGAAATACCCTGACCGTTATAGATTCCTCTCTTTATCAACTTACCGTAGTTAGTCGGGTATTACACGCATTCATATATAATACGCACCCATAACTTTCGGCCAAAATTCTCGTGTATAATAGGGATTAACTAAATGGAATTTGTAGCCGCTAAATTTAATATTTGTTCAACGTTTTTCCGGTTTGTATCGACTAAAATAAGAATTCGTATTGATATATACTTTGTCTATGTAGCGTGAGCTATAATACCGACAAGTGAGGACAGATTCCATAGATAAACAGTCGAGAAGGACCCCGTTTACATTAATATCTTTTTGTATTGTTTTTTAAGAGGTTTTTTTTTCCATAAGGGCCCATAGAATACGAATAATTTTAAATAGATCTCTTTGACCCCAAAATGGGACCCTATTAGTTACTACCACCCCGGGTCTGAGTGAACATGGGAGTACTGGCAATAGAGGGATACTTTACACCCCACAAATCTCCAGAACTAGAACCTCACCAACAGATGCAGTTTAGTGTTATGTCTAGGTCACCCACGTTTTTGATTTGATTTGATTTCTTTGATTTCTTTGTTTAAAGGCATATCAACCTTTGTAGGTTATTTAATGCCAAAGCCATTCTCCTAGAAGAACAGTAGTAGTACTATTTAACCCATAGCTGGGAGGATAATGGGGTTCATACCTTTACCAAGGGTATTTGCCCGAAAGTGAACATAATAGCGCGACTGGAGCACGAACTCGCTTACTACGATTCCGCAGCCCATCGCTTTAACCATTACACCACGAGGACACCCCCTTCACGTTTTTGAGGAGGGTGTCTTACCTCTCTACATTGAATACAGTCAGCTCTGCCGACCGGGCTGATATCGGTTGTAAGATAGTTATTGAAAATAAAGGACGTAGAAGTGGTTTTGATTAAATTTTAGGATAATCACTTGTATTTAAAGGCATGACACTAACAGACGAGTAGTTCTTACCCATATTATATCCGAGTCGAGAGATGGTCCTCATCTACAATAAAGGACGTAGGGTCGATTTTATTAAAGTTTAGGATAATTATTCCTATCTTTATGACATTTTTATTTATTTTAATCATTTATTTACTACCGATTACAACTTTGTTTACACTGAGCGTGGCGTACAGAAGACGACTTTGGATTTGTTCGGAAATCTCGAATAATCGCGAAAACTTCTTAAAATTAATAAAAATTTTGAACAAATATTTAATTTTATTATTTTTCAGATTGGAGGAGTTGTATTAACTTAATTTTTTTTAAATATTGGGTTTCTAAGATTCTTTTTAATTTTTTTGTGACTGTTAAGATGAAAAGGATTTCATATTAGCAGCTCGACACTTGTCCGTGACAGAAAGTCTCTGTGGATATAGGGAGGTAGACAGTCACCTGTCTTTCGTAACAATTACCAAGAGAGTTGGTAAGTTCTGTGAGACGGACATCTTAATAAAATGAGGAGGATGGTCAAACATAGAGACTGAGAGACAGATCTCATCTAAAAATCAGTCAAGACAGGATTTCTTAGTATAGTTTAAAATCTTACCTGGTACGACCCTAAAAATTTCTGAGGGTTTGTTGAAATCTGGCCCAAAATAGAGGAGCCTTAGCTGTTCGGAGAGACGAACATTTAGTGAATTATAAGATGGTCAACAATACTTCACCTAAAAAGAACACCCCTCACTCCCACCAAAAGAAAAAGTTAAGTTTTAAACTTCCATCATCATAAATGCCGGCTTGGTGATACTTATTATCACAATTACCTCTTATTGAAACCTAGTCATAGACGTTATTGTCCAAGCAATTTTGTAAGATTTATATATTGGTCAAATCATTGACTTGTTTGGAGGTTGATAATTTGCCACCGTGTGCACACACTAGTACAACTGACTACACTGGTATGCTTAGCGTAACGGTTATCGTATGTGAAGGGGTGCTTAGTGTAACGTGGTAGGAAATGAAATCGGTGATTCGAGTTCAAATCCTAGACAAGGCTGTTCGCATTTCATTTGGCGCTGATGCTCTTGGAAAAAGCATGTGGCCATCTGTTCTTTTTCCTGCTATGAGAAATATTAGGACAGACTGGCTTCTTTTATCTTGGTTAGGAAACCAGTGTCGTAGAAAGAAAACTCTAATTTCAAACTAGCGGTACTCTACTTAAAAACGGGCCTTGTGTCATATCCTAGCCGCGGCGGAGGAGTCAGATAAATATAGACTGAGTACATCAAGTGGATAAAATTTTTGGCAGTGTGGATGAGAGGGCTTAGTTTCTTGAGAGTCACCGCAAATATTTATTAGATGATACCAGTAGATGGGGGAGGGTCCCCGTGGTGTCATAGCTTGACAGCGGACTGAAAATAAAGGAGTTCGAACTTGTAGGGGGACATGTTATTTGGTAAATATATAGCAGAAAGAATTTCGTATTTTTGTTTGGCGCGTAATTTAATTCGACCGTTAGGGTCGACGCATATTTTCACCCAATCAGGATGACTTATCCTATTCATCCCAGACCATCTTTCCGGGCAGCAGAAACTGGGGAAAGCCGCCAAACACTTTCTCTTTCTCAGAACTTCTTCGTTCAGGACAGACGTAATGACTGTCCGCTCTCTTGAATAGCAGCAGCAGCACATCACCATGAGGAAAGCCGTCTAATTTATGGACCCCTTGCATCTATTCTCTTAGACCAAGGGTTCCCAGTTGAATATGAATTAGATGAACTCAGTACGCCACACACAGGAACAACTTTTAGTCGCCTCCAGTACTGACTATGTCGACTGCAATGCAAAATCCGCTCCGACACCTAGCTACTTCACCTCTGGGCAACATTTTCTGGAGACATTCACGCTTCTCCCCGAAACAATCAGAACCACAAATCCATGGTTCACTACATCGTTTGTCCTCAAACAGCAAATACGACTTTTGCTACACTATGATGAACATATTTCCCTCACACATTCAACAATACCTTAACCTAACGATGCACTTTTCGCTCAGGCATTTAGCTGCTAAAATGCTTTCTCAACTCTATCATAACTTCATTTTGTTTCCTTACTTCTTTCCTTCCTACGAGACTTATAGCATAAACGTAAACCCTTTATTCCATGCTGCCATTAAAAACATCATATAAAAACCTTGCGGCATCTTACTTCTTCATCCTTCTTTATTTTCTAACAACATTTAGCGAGGGAATAACAACGTAGCCAACACATGCAAGAATAAATATAGAATATAAAGATATGTTTGGTCCCCCAAAATTTATGTTGCGTTTGGCATATGCTTAGTGGTATGTTATTTTTGTTTATACTTGGAAAAAGGCAAAATAGGCAAAAGAAGTAAATGAAGCAATGATATGAAAGCTGTAAAACGGCGCGGAAAAAAGGAACATTTATAGGACTTTACACTCCTATAAATTAGTTTGGGCGGTATGCCACTTGTTCCCACAAAGATGGCGGACGCTCAATATTCAGTCTCGGGAAACCATTGGCCAGGAGGACCACGTGACATGTTTAAAACTAGGCCCGCGCGTAAATTCAAGTCCTGCGTTTTTGAGCCACCTACAAGACGCGTATTTTCTATAAATACGCCGTCTTCAAACACCCTTGTCCTCTTTGACCAAATTTCTTCGCAGCAGCAACACACTCCCTTCAACGTGAATCCACAGGAGAGAAAAGCAACACCATGAATGGGCCTCGCAGACATTCATATACAAGGACTATGAGACGCTTTCCAGTCTCAGTGAAACTGCCCGTTTCTAACCATAGAAAAAGGACATTTTAAACGTGCAATTCTTTTTGTAGCTTAGTTGTGTTACACACACACACACGAGCTCACACATATATACACACTATTATTTTGTTAGTAGAATTAGTAATATTTTTTATGTATCAATGTAAGATTTAATTGTAGAATATAAATTTGTTTTTGTTCGTCGCCTTGTTTTAAATGTTCATTTTGTTCGCGCCGTTTTACAACCTTTATTTGTTGCATATCTTCACTCATTTATTTCACTGGCTTCCTTCATTTACCACTTTATCCATGTGCCTATATCATGTCTATCTTATTCTACCTTCAATTCTAAACTAAAAATTGTAGGGGACCATAAATACTAAATACAGGTCCATCCTCCTACACATTCAAAACAAGGCGATATAAACAAAACAAATTTATATCTTAACAATACATACAATGAAAACATTTAAAACATTATTATGGTTCTAGTACTGTTCGTGAAAATATTCTCTGTGTGTGTATGTGTGTGTTTATGTGTGTAACTCACACAACTAAAACTACAAAAAGGACTAAATAACAAAAGTGTCCTATGCGTGTTGACTACGTATTTGTAAATGTTCGTTTCTTTCTGTGGTCCGACGAAATTTCAGTTGTTTTTGAAGTTGAAAGAAATCTCACCGAAAAGGTGTAAGAATTAAGAGAATGGTTGTGTGACATATACATTTCTGTGGCGGTTGACAGCTGTTAGTTGAAATGAGAGAGTGATAGTATTCTCTCTGGAAGTCACACTGGAGAGAGTGTGTTAGTCCTGTAAGTAAAATGTGAAAAAAGAGGAAGAGTGTTGGAAGACGAAGTATTTATAGAAAATACGCGTCATGAAGTAGGCTCCAAAAACGCGGGAGGAAATTCAAATGAGGACGTAGTTTTAAGCACTGACCACGTGATTCTCCTGGCCAATGGTTTCTCGGGACTGAATATTTACGTGCGTCCGCCATCTTTGTTTCGGGAACGTGGCATAACGCCCATTTTAGATTATGGGAGTGTAAGTCCTATAAACTCCAGTCGTGTTCATTTTCGAACCAATACCCTTGGGAAAGCTATCCTCACAGCAATGGGTTAAATAATATCACTGCTGTTCTTATACATGGACGGTTTTAGCATTGAATAACCCACAGAGGTTGAGAGGCCATTAAACAAAGAACTCAACTGAACATAATATCAGTGGAAGTGCATTAAGTGAACTACTGCGAAAAACTTAAGGGTTCCATTGTTGGCCAAGGGGTATTTTAAATACCCCCCCATCCACTCAGATCCGCCTCTGCGTATAGGCATATGCTTTTTGTGATACTGTTACATAGCCAGATATGAATACGTAAAATAGACATATTAATACCGGTACGCAAAACGTTCATAATGTCCATAACGCACATATAGATAACATAGGAATCCCGAAACACAAAAACACTTACGACTTCTCAGTTCAGGTGCAAAACTTTTTATTACCTTTGAATTTAAAGGTTTTTCGACATAAGAAGAGAGATACCATCTTTCTATACTGACTTTTCCATCTGCACCCCCCCCAACACGTGCGGCGCCCGTAGCGCACAAATTCGTCTGGCCTCGCCCAGGTCTCAACCTCAACTAATTGACTTTTCTCAAATCTCAGCCCACACTTCCGGTGCGTGTCGTCACTTACATCCCTGTTCACATCCTCTATCTGGGATTTTTATTGTGACATCTCTGAATGACACGTCCGCTCCGCATGCGCGTGAACACCTGCGCTCATGTTTGCACCTAACTAACCCATGCGCTAAGCAAAAGGTTCTCAGCCTAACTAAACCCAAAGGCAAGATATATAAAACGAAATCCCTCGGCCATTATATTACAATACTTTCAGTTAAATAAGTTTCTTGGGGGTGCCCATGGTGCAATGGTTATTGTCGCAGGAAATAGACACAGCGACCTGAGTTCAAAACCTGAACGAGGCTGTTTGCAATTTACAAAACACTAATACCCTTGGGAAAGATATGCATTCAACTATTTTCCCTTCAGCTATGGGTAAAATGTTAAGGCAGGCTGGGCTTTTAAACCATGGTATAGCATCCGGTCAAGGAGAAGGGAAACCTGTTAGAATCCACTTAAAAACTCAACTTGTTTCACATCTTGCTCGCATGGAGAGGTTGGTGAATACAAAAATAAGTTGCTTGGAAGGTTAAAGACTTAAGTATTATCTTGTAACCTGGTTTGGTCCTGGGACTGCTACTCATGTAGTGTGTCTGGGATAGGAATAGCCTGACGGAGCCCATTCCTCTCTAGGTCTAGTTTGAATTCACAGTTTTCTTTCTCCTAGACCAGTTGCCATATCAAGGTTAAAGTGCACAGTTTGCTCTTCTATCTTAACATAGTTGAAGGGAGAATCATTGTATTAATACCTTTCCCAGGGGTATTAGTACAATGTCAAATCCAAACTGCTTCATTCAGGATTTGAACTTGAGTAGCTGAGCCCACCTCGTATGACAAAAACAGTTTGGCCATGAGCAGATAGATAGGTATTTTTAATTAGCATCAGTGGTTGTGTTAAATATTAACGTGACCTGCGGATGTGAATACGGCGGATGTTGTTGACTGATAGATTGATAAGACCGGTGTGATCACCGAAATGTCATCATGTCCACAAGTGCTGTGTATCAGAGGATGTTGACACAGCTACATCAGCTCAAGGATAATATCAACAAGGTACTATTTACCAACCCCTCCGCTCGGGCAGGATATGACACAAGGTCAATTTTTAAGCGGAGTTTAACAGGTTTGAATTCAGAGTTTTCCTTCTTCTAGACTAGTTGCCTCACCAAGGCTGAAGAACCTAGTCCGTCCTACTATTTACCCATAGCTGGAGGGAGAATAAGGGGGTTCATACCTTTCCCAAGGGTATTTGCCCGAAAGTGAACGTAATAGCGTGACTGGAGTACGAACTCGCGTACTACGATTCCGCAGTGCATCGCTTTAACCATTACACCACGAGGACACCCCAATAATATCAACAAGGTGATTGCCGAAATTTCACCATGCCCACAGTTGCTGTGAATACAGTGGATGTTGAAAACAGGTGCATCCGGTCGAGGAATATCAGAATATAACCTTGACCGTGGACGGGTTGAATGAGTGCGATTTGTGACGCCCACAAGAAGAAGGTGGGTGTCGAACTATTATATAACTCGGTGCACAGGAAGTTCAGTCAGTTGGAGGTAAGATGCGGTTGAGAGAACCAGCACCCAGAGAGGCTGGGCCCCCAGGTCCCCGGTTGAGCAGCACAGGAGAACAGGAAATAAACGCTATCATGGCCAGAAGAGTGGGGGTCACTATGCTGCAGTTCTGTTCGGTCTCCAACTCCCTCTCACACAAAACCCTTTCAATAAAGTGAGAGGTCTATTTTTCTAAAGAACCGTGTCGCTCGTCTTTATTGTGTCGTCGTTATGATTCTGCATGCATATGTGTTTGTATAGTTGGTCATGGCTATACAACAGTTGGGCAACGTTTGAGCCCATATAAAAACCAAAGATTATAAATAAGTTTGAGGTGCACACTGCTCTATTGTTGAGATCTTATGTAAAAACTAAACTATGCTTGGTAAACCGCTATTCTCTATTTTGGTCTCATTTCATACTATGCTAAACTCCTATATTTGAAATTGGAGTTTCATTAAAAGTGACAGCTTGATGATGTTCATGACTACAAAACCAAAATACGATGTTGATCAAAGAAATGATGAGAGACTTTCCCAGATTGGCAAACCTGATTTAAATTCAGTTGATCAATGCTGATCAATCAGATGTTTTCCCAGTCGGCTGGGGCTGTAGAATACACCGACTGCATCTCTGCAGAGGAGTAAGACCCCTCCCCCCAACAAGTGTCCTGGATATGACATTAAACAATTTGATAGTGAAGCTTCAGTAATACTGGAACTTTGGAAAATGCAGAGTACTACTTCTCTGCCGTCACTCCCAGGTCCACTTTGGCTCGGAGTGGTAGCACCTGATAGGGTCCTATCTATGGGTCAAATAGTACTAAACTGTAATAAAGCTAAATTGAATTGTTTGAAATTAACTGTTTTTACGTTTAAATGTATATAAACAAAAACTGTACTTATGTTAAACTGAATTGTTTGAAATAGAACTGTTTTTGACATTTTAAACTGCGTATTTATGCTAAACTGAATTGTTTCAATTAGAACTGTTTTGACATTTAACTGTATGTAAACAAAACTGTACTTATGTTAAACTGAATTGTTTGAAATAGAACTGTTTTGACATCTAAACTGTGTACTTATACTAAACTGAATTGTTTTATATTCTTATCAAAATGACTTAATTCGGTGTTAAATGACCCGAAAAAGGTTGATACACCGTAAAACAAAACAACAAAACAACCAACCAACCAATCAGGTGTGATTGGTTAAGTGTAATATGAAAATGGATCACAAAATAAGATTCTTTGCCAAACTTCAGGACAATGCGACAGAGACATTTAAAAAGTTAACACTGGTTTATAGAAATCAAGTCTTGTCTCGGCATCAAGATTTTAGGTGGGACAAAGTATTTTTTGACTGTCGAGAGACTGAAAGACGATCTCTGTTCTGGTTGACTGGTCACTTCAAGAGGAAATGAGGAAAATGCAATGAAAGTGAGGACTCTCATCATATCTGATCGATATTTGAGGGCAAGATCAATTAGTAATGAATAAATATTGAGTAGCTGAGTTTCAATCAGGGTTACCAACCCAAAAAAACTCCACCCCACACCATAAGTTTCATCACATTCGAGGCATAACTTCGCTATATTTGATTAAATATATTAAAATGTTAACTATTTCCCAGCAATAATCTGAAAGGAGAAAGAGAATAAAGTCAACAGAGGAGATCTGAGAGACTGCTGCTTTGTTTCAGCTATTGTAAATCACCCTATATGAATTAATTTTGGTAATAATCAACAGTTTACAAAATATATATTGTGTGAGTATTAATCTTTGTTGTAATAAATTGTATATAAATGCTTTAGTAATCTTTTTAAAATGCTTATCAGTCCTGCCATTCCTTATTTACTGTCGTATAGTGATTTGGTGGGGTGCGTTGGGGTGGCTGATCCTTTTGTTCGGTCTGTTGTCTAAGACTGCTGTAGCTGCTACTGTATTAGTCGTAAGTCTCACCAACCAGACGAGTATGATACAAGGCCTTTTTAAGGTGGGTCCGGGCGCAAAACCATCGCCCGGACATGCCCGAGGCATTCTCCCAAAACGCCTCGACCCCGCCAGCATTCCTCTAAAAAGGGGCTCTTCAGGTGCCAGGCGATAAATCTAGCCCCTCCAAGAAGGTTAAATGCCTGGAGGACGGCTCCCCGTGGCTCGAGGAGTATGTCAGTGTTGGCCGCGTAACGCGAGTGCAGAGCTCCTCCGGCACCTGCGTCAGGTAGCTTCGACCGACTACCGTTGCCAGAGACACGACAAACTCGACCCGATCCACGCAGCTAAACCACGGCCGGCCGAAATGTAATGTATCTACTTGTCAACTGCTGTAGCCGTTACTGGCTAGAGCTAGGGGTTATGGTCTATTTATACTCCCTAAGTTTTGTCGGTAAAATAGGAGAAGATTCTTTTTGGAAAGTATGACTCACGTCAGTCTTTTTTATTATTTTTTAAACTTGATTTGGTATCGTTAAAAATCTTCACCTGAGGATGTTTTCACTGAAAATGCAACATTGGTGATTTGGTATGTGCCAAGTTTTAAGAATTCCCCCATTAGAAATGTAAATTCTAGGAATGTCAAACCTAACAAAAATAACTTTTCATTAACTTAAGGGGATCTAGTCGTGGCCGTCGCTAATAATGTAATATATATCGCGGAGGACACGATCTAGTTCAATTTGCACCGTGGCCGAACTAAAACGATTGCTCGTGGTGTAAAGGAGGTGCCCGTGGTGTAATGGTTATCGCCGTAGGAAATGGACACGGCGACACGAGTTCAAATCCTGGACGAGACTGATTGCATTTCACATAGCACTAATACCCTTGGGAAAGGTATGAATCCAATTTTCTCCCTCCAGCTATGGGTAAATAGTAGGACAGACTAGGTTCTTCTGCCTTGATGAGGCAACTAGTCTAGGAGAAGGAAAACTCTGAATTCAAACCTGTTAAACTCCGCTTAAAAATTGACCTTGTGCCATATCCTACCCGAACGGAGGGGTTGGTAAATAGGATCAGTATTAGATAGGAATACTTGAAACCATATAATGGTGTACAAATTATTTGTATTAGATAGGAATACTTGAAACCATATAATTGCAAACAAATGATTATTAGTATTGAATAGGAATAGTTACATAAAGCCATATAACTCCAATAAAATCTATTTGGTTGTCATAGTTTCTCTAGGCCCAAAAGCCAAGTGCCCATGGTGTAATGGTTATCGTCGTAGGAAATGGACACGGCGACACGAGTTCAAATCCTGGACGAGACTGATTGCATTTCACATAGTACTAATACCCTTGGGAAAGGTATGGATCCAATTATTCTCCCTCTAGGTTCTTCTGCCTTGATGAGGCAACTAGTGTAGGAGAAGGAAAACTCTGAATTCAAACCTGTTAAACTCCGCTTAAAAATTGACCATGTGTCATATCCTACCCGAGTGGAGGGGTTGGGTAAATAGGGTATCGTATTCAACGACCTATTTTTATACTGCAGTAGCCATGCAGACAAATGAGTGTGTGTGCCTTGAAGTTAGAGGAATGTGAGAGGGATAAAGGCTTCGGACTGCTATGTTGAACGAGGGTTTTTCAGAGAAACTCGACCCGATCCACGCAGCTAAACCACGGCCGGCCGAAATGTATTGTATCTACTTGTATCTATTATATAGGGTGATTTACAATCACCCTATATGAATTAATTTTGGTAATAATCAACAGTTTACAAAATATATGTTGTGTGAGTATTAATCTTTGTTGTAATAAATTGTATATAAATGCTTTAGTAATTTTTTAAAAATGCTTATCAGTCCTGCCATTCCTTATTTACTGTCGTATAGTGATTTGGTGGGGTGCGTTGGGGTGGCTGATCCTTTTGTTCGGTCTGTTGTCTAAGACTGCTGTAGCTGCTACTGTATTAGTCGTAAGTCTCACCAACCAGACGAGTATGATACAAGGCCTTTTTAAGGTGGGTCCGGGTGCAGAACTATCGCGAGAGAGAGAGAGAGAGAGAGAGAGAGAGAGAGAGAGAGAGACAGACAGAGACAGAGAGGGATTAACAATTTGATATTTCTCGTGGCTTGCTTCTCATACCTACAAGACTCTTTGGGGGATTAAAACTTTCTTAACTGTCCGGGTTGATGGTCTGGTACACTCTCTTTCACACAACCACACACTATGCCGGTCTGACAGTCGAATTCACTCAAACCGTAAAATACTCTCTGACCTTACACCTGATAGATATCCTCTAACTACTTAAAAAAAAAGAAACCTTTTGCCAAAATTTTCGGACCGTCAAGTATGAACTTCAAAGGAGAGCCACTACACTACCAGGAATTTATGTGTGTGTGTGTGTGGGTGTGCGCAGATGATTGAGTTTATTTAAATCAAACAGTACCATCCCCCCACACACACAATGAAACAAATTTGCCATTTGTAATTATTTGTGTGTTCCTCGAGTAGTGTAATAATTAGCAAACCTAGACGAGTGAGTTAGAGTCTCGTTGGGTGCCCCATTCACATGGTCTTGTGCCACATCTAAGCAAAAAGTTTAGTTAATTACTACCATAATATTTGTGTCTTATTATTTTTCCAGATTTTTCCAGATAAAAATTTAGGAGTGAGTATTATATACAAGATTTATATAATTAACTATTTTCTGGCCTTATGCCTCGACATATTCAAGACAAGTTGACTGAAAGTCATTTATATTTATAGTCCAAAGTAATGACCAAAAGTAAGTTATATCTATAGTCCGAACAAACGACCGAAAATAAGTTATATCTATAGTCCAAACTAATGTCCGAAAGTAAGTGTAGCAGAAAGAATTTCGTATTTTTGTTTGGCGCGTAATTTAATTCGACCGTTAGGGTCGACGCATATTTTCACCCAATCAGGATGACTTATCCTATCCATCCCGGACTATCTTTCCAGGCAGCAGAAATTGGGGAAAGCCACCAAACACTTTCTCTTTCTCAGAACTTCTTCGTTCAGGACAGACATAATGACTGTCTGCTCTCTTGAATAGCATCATCAAACCACCATGAAGAAAACCGTCTAATTTATGAACCCCTTTGCGTCTATTCTCTTAGACCAAGGGTTCCCAGTTGAATATGAATTAGGTGAATTCAATACGCCACACACAGGAACAACTTTTAGTCGCCTCCAGTATTGGCTATGTCGACTGCGATGCAGAATTCTCTCCGACACCTAGCTACTTCCCCTCTGGGCAACATTTTCTAGAGACATTCACGCTTCTCCCCGAAACAATCAGACCTACAAACTCACGGTGACCACAATCGTTTGTCCTCAAACAGCAAACACGACTTTTGCTACACTATGGTGAACATATCTCCCTCACACATTCAACAATTCCTTAACCTAACGATGCACTTTTCGCTCAGGCATTTAGCTGCTAAAATGCTTTCTCAACTCTATCATAACTTCATTTCGTTTCCTTACTTCTTTCCTTTCTACGAGACTTGCAGCATAAACGTAAACCCTTTATCCCATGCTGCCATTAAAAACCTTCATATAAAACCTAACGGCATCTTCGTCTTCTTACTTCTCTCTCTCAAGAACTATTTTTTCTAGTCCTTTTTGGTAGTCCAGCGGACAGAGAGCCATGAGCCAGCAGCACAAACAGACCTCTCTCACATCACTGCTACTGATTCCACTTGGAACCTCATCGCTGAAGCTAGCTTCACACACGCTTCCTACAAACCAAGGACCAACATACTGACCAGCGACAAAAAGGGATACTTTGTCACACTTACTCCTTTACACCTGCTACGATAATAAACCTTTCTTTGTCGTGTCGTTTAAAAGAAGTTTCGTTATTCATTGGTGTGGCCAAATAATTTATAATGTTAGAGAAATTAACCATTTCCCGAAACACTAAATAAGTTATATCTATAGTCCAAACTAACGACCGAAAGTCATTTATATTTATAGTCCAAACTAATGTGTTTTACGCTGTTAAAGAGAAATATTCACTGGAATATGTTTGTTTATAATTTTGTTTTTTCTAATGTGAGCTTCCGTTGCATTTTTCGGTGAACATGTCCATGTGTTTGCTCTAAATACTGTGCACATTTTGTAAACTATATCAATTTTTATTTTAGCTTTTACAAATTCTTAAAAGTCAGTATATCTTATACATGAGAATGTTTATTCTAGAATTCCAGTCCAAAGTTAGGGGTGCGTGATATACATGAGTATATAGTAAAAGTAAAGTTAGCGACCATAGTCGAGGGTGACCCGAAGGCTCCCTTTTCGATAGCTACTACACTAAGGTGTAGGGGAGGGCGCTACTCCATTCCCTGGATTGCTCCACTTTACCCTTGAACCGTACCTTATAATGCTGAGTGTTAAGCAAGGTGGTATCAAGTTCCATTTTTAAAGTCTTTGGTATGACTCGACCTGGGATTGAACCCAGGTCTCCCGGGCCATTGGCGAACACTCTAACCGCTGGGCCAATGTCCCGGTTATATACATGAGTATATATTATACACAAATAATAATGTTTTATTGAAAGAAATGAAGAAAGACATTCAAAGCAAATTCAGTGAGGTCAGAATATTCTTATATTTAAAAAAAAAAATAAGATGTAGTTTTAAAAATCATCTTCAAAACTTTGTTGGCTGCCATTTCCAACAGTTTATCTTCTACAATGAGAGTTAACTGGTTTCTTAATGGTATAAAGGTATTTCTAAATAAATTCACTTTTTAGTTTTATTTGGTTTGGTTTGATGGCATATCAACCATTGTTGGTTATTTAAATCCAAATCCTCTTTATAGATATATATTAAATATATATGATTTGGTTTGGTTAGATTTTATGGGATATCAACCATTGTAGGTTATTTAATGCCAAATCCTTTTTATACATATATATTAAATATATATGATTTGGTTTGGTTAGATTTTATGGCATATCAACCATTGTAGGTTATTTAATGCCAATCCTCTTTATACATATACATTAAATATATATGATTTGGTTTGGTTAGATTTTATGGCATATCAACCATTGTAGGTTATTTAATGCCAATCCTCTTTATACATATATATTAAATATATATGATTTGGTTTGGTTGGGTTTTATGGCATATCAACCATTGTAGGTTATTTAATGCCAAATCCTTTTATACATATGTATGAAATATATGATTCGGTTTGGTTTGGTTTTATGGTATATCAACTATAGTCGGTTATTTAATACCAAATCCTGTTTATATATATATATATATATATATGATTTGTTAACTCATTTTGTAAATACATTTCTAAATGAACCTGATCTTATTCTTTCATACAGTTAAATGGTTTCAAGTATTTCTATCTAACACAAATATTTCTACTTACAATCATTTATTTGTTTCACAATTAAATGGTTTTAAGTATTGATGTGTAACACTAATAATTTCCCATCAGTCATTTGTTTGCACAAATTCAAATGGATATAAATATAGAATTTGTAAGTGAATAGTTTGTGGGTGATTTCATTTTTAAATGAGTTAGAACTAATTTGCTTGCACCACTAGGATTGTTATTGTTTCTACACAAATGGTTTCAATTATTGCTATCTAACACTAATAATTCTATTCAACACTATTTATTCATTTGCACACAGTCAAGTGATTCCAAGTATTATTATGTATCACTAAAAATTTCAATTAAGTATCAGTCATTTGTTTACACACGGTTAAATGATCAAACAGTTCTATTTCAAACAATTCGATTTAACGTAAGTCATTTGTTTTTGTAGTACGTATACATGGCTTTTCGATAATGCTAGAGTTAGTCGATAGTTTTGCAATATTTTGGTAGTACGTATACATGGCTTTTTCTATAATACAGGGGTGAATCAAAAGTTTTGCAATATTTTCGTAGTACGTATATATATATATATATATGGCTTTTTCTATAATACTAGAGTGAGTCAAAAGTTTTGCAATATTTTCGTAGTATGTATACATGGCTTTTTCTACAATAGTAGAATGAGTCAAAAGTTTTGCAATATTTTTGTAGTATGTATACATGGCTTTTTCTACAATAGTAGAATGAGTCAAAAGTTTTGCAATATTTTCGTAGTATGTATACATGACTTTTCCTATAATACAAGAGTTTCGCTTATGGGCCCGTGTGGTAGGATGTTGATTTCTTTTGGTGTTTTTGTTAGAAAAAGCCATAAATGATGTTTATTTTTCGCTGGTCCTGTGCTCCACCACTCACCTCAGAGTCCAACTCATGTTGGGAATGTACCAAGGGGGAAACCCATTCACTTTGGTTGAGACAGGGATACACTACCAGTATATTCGAGCTGGGGCCCCTGCCAATTTCAGGTTTTCTATAAACATTACTAGTTACCGTGTAATTTAGCAATGGTCAAATTCCTATTCTCTCAATGCAATTGTCTCTCAGCCATCGCTTTTTAACACCTAAAAGATAAGAGTTGGGGGCTTGTTGCAGGTGCAGATAGAAAAATACGGTTTGAATAAAATGTATAGATGCTAGGGGTTGACACAACCAGCCAATTGATCGGATTGGGCCTATCCGACCCCCCATTTAGCCCAGTAAGGGCTAAAGTGTTATATAATTACGGAATGATTTTTTTTATATTAATCATTTTTCATTAATTATATTTCATCATTCATTTTGGTGGGCTTTGAACTATTCGGCTCTTAGTTCTGGTGCACTGACATTGAGAACAGTTTACGCTCGTATGCAGAGGATATGACAATCACAATTGTCATAATAAATCCCAGATAGGAAATGAAGCTGGAGTGTGAATGATGTCATGCCCGGAAACGATGGGCTGAGAATTTGGAGATTTTGAAAAAGACGTCAGTTGAGTCTCGACTGTGGGACAGTCGAGTTGGTAGTTTATTGAGGAGCAGTCCAGTTGGTTGTCGAATGGGGACTGGTCAAGTCGGTAGTCGACTTGGGCCATGTGGAGAGTTGAAGTTGAGTTAAGACCATGGTGTTGAGAAGTTTGGGTTTCGACTGTTGAGGCATACGGTTAAGTTTTTCGGGTCCCCGACCAGCGAAGATGAAAAGCGATCTAAAACTCCACGAGATGTGCCGAGCGTTTGAGTTTTGTTAGCATGGT
This sequence comes from Sepioteuthis lessoniana, assembly GCA_963585895.1. NCBI lineage: Eukaryota > Metazoa > Mollusca > Cephalopoda > Myopsida > Loliginidae > Sepioteuthis > Sepioteuthis lessoniana. The sequence goes on along the minus strand of CAUZXS010005211.1, from coordinate 62,816 downwards.
ATGATACAAAAGACTTTTAAGAATTCTCTCTCTTTCTTTCTCTCTCTCTCTCCTCGTGTCGAAGAACCAGACTCAGAAGTTAAGAAGTTAATAAATGTTCGTACCTGAACAACAGTGAGTTTGCCTGTTAATGTGTTGTGTATTTCCCTGTATTTGAATTTGTACATGTACCGTTAGATTGAGATATCATTGTGATTATGATATGATTATCACCATGGTTGTGAGTAAAAAGTGGTGTGTTGCGAGTTACTCGACAAGACAGTTGCCAGGACAAGTACAGCTCAACCACCAGGATCCCACCCTTAAGCATCATGGGTCACCACCCACAGCCAACAGGTGGCCTCATTGGTGGGTTTGGTTGGGGTGGGTCTTACTCTTCTGTAGAGTTGCAGTTAGCATATTCTACAGCCCCAGATGACAAGGCAGAAACTCACCTGATACTCTTCAAGTGCTACTAGCTAGATTTGCATCAATCGCTTGGAATCCACACAAAGAGAGAAGCAATGCACAAAATATCAGCATATCAACTAGCATGATACTACTAACCACAGTAGGTACCTGCCACAGCTTGAACTGCTTTAGTCATGTGATATACATGCTGTAACTAGCATGTACAAAAATATAGCAAAACCTTTGTCTCTAACTCAACCACTCCGCCATGGGAAGGATGTAACACAAAGTTAATTTTTAAGCAGAGTACAGCTGATTTGAATTCAGTTTTCCTTCTCCTAGACTCATTGCCAAACCAAGGTCAAAGAACCCAGTCTTCCGGACTATTTACCCATAGCTGGAGAATAGTTAGATTCATTCTTTTCTCATGGTATTAGCACAAAGTGAAATACAAACTCTTTTGTCAAGGACTTTAAGTTGCCAATTTCATTTTTAATTATGGTCAGCATTACAGGAAACATGTCTTCAAGGCAAATGTACCTCAGTTTGAGAATTCATGAAATACTTTTCCCAATATGAATTATATGTTCACAATATGAACACAATATAAAGTTGGTTGCCAATTTTATTTTTTATTGTGGTCACCATTATACAAAACATGTCGATTCAAGGTACATATACCTCAATTTGAGAATGTATCTCAGTTTGAAATACTTTTCATGACATGCTTCTAAAAATAGGTGACACAAGAAAAGTGACATTTTAAAAAAAAATAAATCTTTATTTAGGAACAAAAAATGTCTGATCGATGTTTTTCAGTAGGAATAAAAGTTAAAATCAAAATGGATTAAAAACGCCTTCGATATTATTACAGAAACAATTTCCCCAGGGAAGTGGGGAAGCGGAAGGAATAATTTTAAGAGTTAAAATCTCCCAAATCTTAACAACCCAACAATTTTGCAGTGGAATTCATTGCTTTTCTTCAAGGTTTTTCAAACATTTGTAGCAAAGATTTTCTTTTATATGCCAGTTCAGTTTATGACATGTTCTAGGACTCCTTGTCGGATTAAGTGTTCACATTCAGAACGCAACAGGAAATGCTGAAAGAAATAAAAAAGAAGTCAGTATTTCTTTAAAAATATGTTTAGAAACTTTTTGTACTTTTAAGCTTAGAATTATTCAAAAAGTCTAAAAAGAAAAAAAAAGAGAAGTGTGTTGTGACACAATTGATGGTGGTATACAGACATAGCCCGATATGGGTGGGCATGAGTGCTTGTGTGTGTATGTATGCATATGTATACATGTGTGTGTATGTATGAGTATGTATACTTGTGTGTGTATGTATGCATATGTATACTTTTGTGTGTATGTATGAGTATGTATACATGTGTGTGTATGTATGAGTAAGTATACTTGTGTGTGTATGTATGCATATGTATACTTGTGTGTGTATGTATGCGTATGTATACATGTGTATGTATGAGTATGTATACATGTGTGTGTATGTATGCGTATGTATACTTGTGTGTGTATGTATGCGTATGTATACATGTGTGTGTATGTATGAGTATGTATACATGTGTGTGTATGTATGAGTATGTATACTTGTGTGTGTATGTATGCGTATGTATACATGTGTGTGTATGTATGAGTATGTATACATGTGTGTGTATGTATGCATATGTATACATGTGTGTGTATGTATGAGTATGTATACATGTGTGTGTATGTATGAGTATGTATACTTGTGTATGTATGTATGTATGAGTATGTATACATGTGTGTATGTATGCATATGTATACTTGTGTGTGTATGTATGAGTATGTATACATGTGTGTGTATGTATGAGTATGTATACATGTGTGTGTATGTATGCGTATGTATACATGTGTGTGTATGTATGCGTATGTATATTTGTGTGTGTATGTATGAGTATGTATATTTGTGTGTGTATGTATGAGTATGTATACATGTGTGTGTATGTATGCATATGTATACATGTGTGTGTATGTATGCGTATGTATACATGTGTGTGTATGTATGCGTATGTATATTTGTGTGTGTATGTATGAGTATGTATATTTGTGTGTGTATGTATGAGTATGTATATTTGTGTGTGTATGTATGAGTATATATACATGTGTGTGTATGTATGAGTATGTATACATGTGTGTGTATGTATGCATATGTATACATGTGTGTGTATGTATGCTTATGTATACATGTGTGTGTATGTATGAGTATGTATACATGTGTGTGTATGTATGAGTATGTATACTTGTGTATGTATGTATGCATATGTATACATGTGTGTGTATGTATGCATATGTATACATGTGTGTGTATGTATGAGTATGTATACATGTGTGTGTATGTATGAGTATGTATACATGTGTGTGTTCGTATAGGTGCTGAGACATACTTGTATGGGATCAATAATTCTTCCCTGCAAGTATAAAACACAAAAATATGGTTCAATGACTCCTAGAGACTTGTCTTGGTTTTTTTTTTAAATGCCCAGGTTAGGCGTCTGAAAGTCCAGAAATAGGAATGTTCCCCTCTGGATATATAATGAGAGTGAGTCTGCTGATAGGGAAATTGCCGGGAGGAAGAAGTCAACCCTTTAGGGAGATGCAGAGGGTCAGACAAAGGAGAAAAAGCCAGAGACAGAGAGAGCTGAAGATCAAGCAGTTTTTAGTTTTTAGCTAAGGGAACTACATAGCTAAAAGTGGGAACACCAAAAACCATCGATTTGTGTCACATGAACTTCTTCCTCTAAACCTTCATTTAACTTTTTGTTTTTGCCTTGCTCTTTTCTGGTGAGACCATCTGGGACTCATGCAGTTCGACTCAACTTGCTGAGAACCAGCAAACACAATGTAGGGTAAAGATTGTCATTCTGCGGAGTGTATGGCTTCAGTTATATATTATCACATTAGAAATGCATTTTTTTTCTAATAGCAAAGTAGAAGTGCTGACTACAATGTTAGAACTTTTACTATTTAATAAAGAGGGCAGACAGCCCTTTATTCATCATAAATAGCAGACTTATTTGTTTTTAAAATCAAGTTAAAATCTTCCGTTCTGGCTCTTTTTCTAGAAATTCATACAATAAACCTGTTTAGGATAAATGAAACATCATCATCAGGCACGGATATCCCTGACCCTCTCTCGCCACTTCTCCCTATCATTCATCGCCTCTGGCAGGTCTTCAGGGCTACATCCCGTATCCTTACATAGCTGCTGGATGTATGTTCGAGCTGGTCGCCCAGCCATATGTGGGGGTCTATACTGCCAGTAATGTATATATATTAATTATTGACCACTGACAATCCATTCCTTCTAGATTTTCAATGGATTTCCATCACAAAATCAATAGCGATCCATTTATATAATGAATATAATAGCCTGCATTGAAAATCAACAAGAAAAAGATTGTCAGAAATTAGTTCAAAGGTTATTGACAGAATTAAGGCCATCATTAAGCTATTTATCATTAACCGGGCCATTGGCCTAATGACTAGAGTGTTTGCCAGTGGTCCGGGAGACTGGGGTTCAATCCCAGGTCGAGTCATACCAAAGACTCAAAAAAAATGGTACTGCCTTGCTTAACACTTAGCATTATAAGGTAAGGATCAAGGGTAAAGTGGAGTAATCCAAAGAATGGAGTAACGCCCTCTCCTACACCTCAGTGTAGTAACTATTGAAAAAAGGAGCTTTTGGGTCACCCTCGACTAAGGTCGCCAACTTTACTTACTATATTTATCTATTTATGGGTGGAGTGTTCACCAATGGCCCAGTAGACAGGGGTTCAATCCCAGGTCATGTCATACCAAAGACTTAAAAAATGGTACTTGATACCTCTTTGCTTAACACTCAACATTATAAGGTATGTATCAAGAGTAAAGTGGAACAATTCAGGGAAAAGATTAGTGTCTTCCCCTACATCTTGTGTAGTAGCTATTGAAAAAGAAGCCTTTGGGTCGCCCTTGACTACAGTCACCAACTTTTATATTTATTTACGAAGCTTACCTTAGCTGTGGCACAAGGCCAGAAGTATGGGGGTACCCAGTGAGAATCAAACTCACTAAAAATGGCCTGGTAACCTAGTTTGCTAACCATTACAGTACAAGAGGTGCCCTAAGGCTATTATATATAAATGATGTAAATTCATTCCTAATGATTTTACTATAGAAATGCACTGAAAATCTATAAAGAAATTCTTAGGGGTCAGAAATTAATAAAAGAATTATTGACAAAGTGCCTCTCTAAAAGTTTATAAGTAACTTCAATAATTGAGGAATTTCTTACCAGGAAGATGCATGAAGAATGTGTACAAAAAATTAGTCCAGTTTTCTAGGTCATAGATGTTAGGGTTGGTTTTATGGCATATCAACCATTTAAGGTTATCAATGCCAAATCCAGTTTATCTATATATAGTAGATATATGATTTGTAAATAAAAGTCAAAGTTAAAAAGTTGCAAGTATTGCTATCAATCACAAACAATTCAATTAAACATCAATCTTTGTTAACATAAATGACCAAACAATTCAATTTTGCATAAGTCATTTGTTTGCACACAGTTTAAATGTCAAACAGTTCTATTCAACTCATAGATGGGACCCTATCAAGTGCTACCACTCTGGGCCAGAGGGGACATGGAAGCAAAGGCAATGAAGTGGTACTCCATATTTCCTAAAGCTTCAGCATTACTGGAACCTCACCATCAGATTGTTTAATGTCATATCCAGGACACTCATGGAGGAAGTTTTACCCCTCTGCAGAGATACAGTCAGTATATTCTACAGCCCCAGTCGACTGGGTTCATGGATGTTGGAGTTGGTTTGGTTTATTTAATGGTATATCAACTCCTAGTGGGTTATTTAATGCCAAAATTGGATTCATTTGTAAATGACTGACTAATAGTGAAATTTTCAATGTTCCATAGCATTTTTTAATTACACTTCTATTGGTCCAAAATCATTTGTTTGCACACTGTTATATGATATCAACTATTCTTAATACAAATAATTTGCACACAGTTATATGACTTCATGTATTCCTATCTAATGAAATAATTTTCAAACAGATCTATTTGACCCATAGACAGGACCTTAACAAGTAGTCATAATCTGGGTCAAAGTGGACCTGGGAGTAATAGCAATGAAGGATTATTCCACATTCCTCAGAACTACAAAACTGGAACCTCATCATATGCTATTTAGTGTCATATCCATTTTTTGGGAGGATTCTTGCTTCAGAGTCAGAGTGGACCTGGGAGTAATAGCAATGAAAGGGTACTCCACCCTCACTAGAACTCCAGAACAATATACATTTTTAAGCCAAACTTGATTATATTTTTTTTGCTTACAGAGTTTCAATGTTGAAGAGTTTCCTAATGAATAACACCTAATTATATCCGTTTTGATTGTTTAATGTTCCACTAGAAATGATGAAATTCTGGTGTCTTTTGTTAAGAAGAAAATTAACTTTTTATTAAAATATTTTTAGGAGTGCACTTATTTACGGAAGATACAGTAAATAATATCTTTTGTGATTGCATAATATTCCACTAGAGCACCATCTCCTCATCTTCGAATAGCAAGCCTCTGAAATTAGTAGACCAAGCCATATACCTTGGTAGCAATATCTCATCTACTGAAAGGAATATCAACATATGAATCGGTAAAGAGGGCTATCAACAGGTTATCTGATTTTTCTGATAAAATAAAATGGAAATTCTTCCAAGTTGTAGACATGTCAGTACTACTGAATGACTGCACCACTGGCATACTAAAAAAAAAAAGCAAGATGAAAACAACACAAGGATGTTGCATGCTGTTTTAAACAAATCCTGGAAGCAGCACCTCACAAAAGAGCAGCGGTATAGTCACTTACCCTCCATCTCAGAAACTATTCAAGTAAGACAAGCAAGTACTGGGTACTGTTGAAGAAATAAGGGTGAACGTGTAGGTGAGGTTATCCTATGGACTCCTGCACATAAACAGTTCTATGTTAAACAATTCAGTTTAGCGTAAATACAGTTTCATCAGGTTAAGAAAATGAAATGAATTGAAAATCAACAAAATACAATCAAAAAAGCGTTGAGATTTTGTAGGAATCTTTATGTGTGGTTGTAAGTGTGTGAGTGTGCAAGCGTGTGTGGGTTATAGTTGCGAATGAATGTGTGTATGTATGGGTTTGTTTAAGTGAAGACACAAACGTAGCGCACTGCTTTAACCGGACATAAATTCATATAAACATACCCATACACACACACATATATATATATATATATATATATATGGACAAAAATATAAGACCACCATCAAAAATGAAGAAAAAGATATTGTTTACAATTTTTAAATTATGAAAATCAAATATATGAAAGATAAGGCATAAAGACAATTAAATTTAAAATATGAAGAAATTTCAATTCATTTTTTATATGTACGAGGATCATTAAATAAGTTTCCAGACTTTTTTTGTATGGGCACTTTTATTGATAGTACACACATGAAACTCTAGTCCCCTTCCAAGTAATCTCCTCTGGCTGCAATGCACTTGTTGTACCATTCCAACAACTTCTTGAAGGCCCCATCGAAGTCTTCTTGTGTGAGCAGGTCAATGACCTTCGTCACAGCCTCTTTCATCTTCTCAGTTATCTCATAAAGACAGCTTCTGAGTTTAGGGAATAACCAAAAGTCACAGGGAGCAAGGTCTGGACTATAGGGACGCTGAGGAACTGTCTTGATGCCCATCTTGGTCAAATAGTCTGTGACAAGGATGGAGTTGTGGACTGGTGCATTGTCCTGGTGGAAATGCCACTGATCTGATTTGAAGAGTGCTGGCCTCTTCCCTAGGAATCTCTTCCTGAACTCCCTTAAAACCTAAACATAGCATTCCTTGTTGACTGTCTGTCCAGTGGGAACCCAGTGCATGTAGATCGTGCCAGTGCTGTCAAAAAAAGGGATCAAAAGTTTGTGGGTGGATTTGCTCTGTTTGGCCTTCTTGTGTCTGGGAGAGCCAGCATGCTTCCATTGGGAACTCTGTCTCTTGGTCATAGCAGTAGATCCAGCTTTCAGCACATGGCATTTTTTCCAAGTTTAAAACAGAATTTTATTGCATATCATTCTTCTAAAGTCCAGATTACATTTTTAAAATTCACCAGCTGTGACAATCAGGCTTTAGTAGGGTGTATTCTAATTGCTGCTGTAGCTGTTCATTTGAAGCTGAAATCATAAAAATTGTTCAGTCATCTCATAAGATGTATAGCAATAACATACTGAATTTTCAAGAGTCTATGACAATTTTAAATGCCTGTACAAAAAAAGTCTGGAATCTTTTTGAATGCACCAAGTACATTAGCATTTATGCTTAATTTAAAAATTTTGTTTTGACATAAAGACCAATGAGCAGAATTATCGAATATAAAGGCAAATTTTTTTATTTGCTATTTTGTAGATCCGCACTTAGCTTTGATAACCTCAAAAATTTAGTTAGGCATACTATCAACTAGTTTCAGAAGTTGAACAGAAGGTATTTTTTCCCATGCGTCTAAGATTGTATTTTTGAGTACTGTCAATCTCCTTCATAAACTTTTGTAACAATCAATCCCCACAAATTTTCTTTAGGACTGAGGTCTGGAGAGCATGCTGGGTGGTCAAGAAGTCTTATTTTTTGTTCAAACAAGGACTTCTTTTTTATTGATGCATTGTGAATAGCAGCATTATCGAGCTGAAAAATCCATTCTTCTCCACATAGATGATGCCCTTCTCGTGTGAGAGATAAATCATTTAGCATCTTCACATAATCTGCAGCTTTTTGTCGACCACTGAAAAATTGTAGTTTAAGTTTTCCTGAAGATGAGAAGCCCTCCCCCCTATCCTAAGAGATTCTCTGCCACTATGCCTTGTTGAGCAATTTTCTTCTGGAAAATATTTTGCATGCCAGTACTTCTGAAAGTCATTTAGACTGTTTAAATTGAATTTCTTTTTATCCAAGAAAACTTTTTGCCATTCTTTAGCACTTATGGTTTGATATTGATGAGCATATTCCAATCGTTTCTTTTTGTGCTTCATAGTTAACTTTGGACAATGAATTCTTTTCTTATGCTTAATTTTTTCGTAGTTTAAATGCCTTCTAATTGTTCTAGTACTGCAAGTAGTATCCACAAGAGATTTCAATATTTTTGATGTTGACAAAGTTTTCTTTTTTACTTCGTGAACAATTCTTCTCTTGAATTGTGGTGATAATTTTTTTTGGCCTGCCAGTCAATTTTCTTGTTCCATACTTATTTGGACTTTTCAAATAATAGCAGATAATGGTTTTACTGTGCTCTAAGGCATTTGTAATTTCTCTTTGAGATTTTCTGACTCTTTTCAGAGCTGTAATATCGCCTTTCTCAAATTCAGATAATTTTGTTCCTCTGGTCATCATTCATGTTTTTAGTATTTTAAGTATTACAGTTTTAATATCTTTTATATTACATAGACTATAAATAATAAATTTTTCAATTAAATCAAGTCTTTTTTTTCTTTAGTTTTTATTGGTGGTCTTATATTTTTGTAAAAAATTTTTTTAATTTAGCATAAATGCTAATATACTCATAAAAAATGAATTGAAATTTCTTATTTTAAATTTAAATGTCTCTTAACCTTATCTTTCATATATCTTATTATCATAATTTAAAAACTATAAGCAATATCTTCTTCTTCATTGTTGAGGGTGGTCATCTACTTTGTCCAGGGGTGTGTATATATATATATATATATATATATATATATATATATATATATATATATATATATATGTATATATATATATATATATATAGTATTATTCGGTCCAGTTAAACCGGAGTTGGGAGTAATTCCATCAGTACAAAAAAACCATTCAACAGTGAACATTTAAATTTTCCTGGTAAAGAGCTTAATGTAACTGACATTACAGAGCAATAATTTCTTTAAGAAAAAACAAAAACCGGTTACATTAGGATTATAAATTTATTTCCATCCTGTTATGGGTTTTGATATAAATCAAAGACACCAAAAATAACAGGACTTCTTCAGATCTTATGGATAAAATAATTCAGAATAGATAGAATAGGTGTCTATTCTGAATTATTTTATCCATAAGATCTGAAGAAATCCTGTTAATTTTAGGTGTTTTTGATTTATATCAAAACCCATAACAGGATGGAAATAAATTTATAATCTTAATGTGACCGGTTTTTGTTTTTTCTTTATATATATATATATATTCATTTTAAAGTATATATATATATTCATTTCAAAGTGTGTGTGTGTGTGTGTATATATATATATATATTTTCATTTTAAAGTATATATATAGATAGATATATATATTCATTTCAAAGTGTATATATATATATATATATATATATGTATTAATTTTAAAGTATAAATATATAGATAGATATATATATACACATATTAGTATAGACTAGAATTTGTCTTCATTTGAAATTATTTTTTTTTGGATTTGTTAAAGATATCTACGATTTTGTTGAGGTTTAGAGATGTGGGAGTGTAGGTGTTGTTGTCTCTGAGTAATGTCTTATCATTCCAGTGAATTAGTTAAAGATGGAGATGCTATAATGAAAAAGAATAGACATATAATATATTTACCTGATTATTCCTTTTTAGGACAATGATATTACCATCCTGGGTTTCAAATTCTCCATGATCTTTTAAGCATCTCACCTAAAAAAACAAACAACATATTCACTTATATATAAAGCACAATCTAATTATTTTTTTTTATCAGTTACATAACCTGGCCTTCCTACAGATTAAATTAGCATATTTACCCAACCCCTCCGCCCGGGCAGGATATGACACAAGGTTAATTTTTTTTTTTTAAGCGGAGTTTAACAGGTTTGAATTCAGAGTTTTCCTTCTCCTAGACTAGTTGCCCCACCAAGGCTGAAGAACCTAGTCTGCCCTACTATTTACCCATAGCTGGAGGGAGAATAATTGGATTCATACCTTTCCCAAGGGTATTAGTGCTATGTGAAATGCAATCAGTCTCGTCCAGGATTTGAACTCGTGTCGCCGTGTCCATTCCCTATGATGATAACCATTACACCACGGGCACCTCCTCTTTTTTTTTTTTACAGATTAATTTAGTTGTTATAGTAACACAAGGCATTTTAGAAATTCAAATATATCCATATTTTTTTTTTTTGTTCATGGATAACTAAGTGGACTACACTATTTAATCTCTTTCTCTCTCATCGGTAGCTCAAGGCGGTAATTTGGCAGTACCGCCTTGAGCTACCGAAACTGTGTTATCACCCTGGTTGGCAGCTGATGAAGCTAGGGTATCGCACATGCTTTCACACGTTGTATGAAAATCTTTCTCTCTCATCCTCACACATAATTTGACCCCACCCCATACATAATCTCTCTCATTCACTTTCATCTTCTCACTATTTTTTTCCTTTTAATGTTTATACTTAAATAATTACTCTCTTTGTCCATTCTCACTATGTGTCATTTTTTTTCATAGATAAATTACTTCTCTCTTCTATCCTTTCTATTGTTCCTTATTCCTTTCAATAAAAATACATAAAACTTTCTTCCCCATCTCTATTTCTTGAAACTAATTTCTTTCTTTCCATTATCTCTTTTCCACCTTATTTATTCCTTTCCATGTAGAAATACCACCCCCTCTCTTCCATGCACTCTCTCTATTTCTTTCACACATAAATAATATCATCATTTATTATGGAAAATATGTCAGTGTAATAATGTAACACTTTTTGAACATATAAGCTACTAATCAAAATTTCAACTTGAAACGAATGTACAATTAGAGTTATTTCCCTTAGACTTTGCTGATATCCCTATTAGGATGAATATGAACACAAAAAGTAAAGTTGGCGACTGTAGTCGAGGGTGACCCGAAGGCTCCCTTTTCAATAGCTACTACACTGAGGCGTAGGAGAGGGCGCTACTCCTTTCCCTAGATTGGTCCACTTTATCCTTCATATGTACCTTATAATGTTGAGTGTAAAGCAATTAGATATCAAGTACCATTTTTCAAGTCTTTGGTATGATTTGACCTAGGATTGAACCCTGGTCTCCGGGGCCATTGGCAAACACTCTACCCACCCATATTATTACCATTAAGTTGCAAATTAAACCGTAAATTTATTTGATTACTAATTTAAAATGAATTCTAAGTTAGAGCATTGAATACAATGAATGAATGATTGATTTTTATGGCATTTCAACTTGTTTAGGATTATTTTAATCCTAGAGTTTAAGGAATTGTGTTCATTGTACATTTTTTGTTTAAGAATTTTTTGCAGTTATACATTATCAAGTATTCCTATCTAATACAAATAATTTGACAGAGTTTTATGGTTTCAAGTAGTCTGTCTAATACTAATAATTTATACACAATTATATGGCTTTAAGTAATTATTTTTACTTAATAATAACACTGGTCAACTAAAAGATTTTTTTGAAATGATCTTGAAGTGCTAAACATCTTTTTTTAGCTAAATTGAGGGTGCTGATCTTACTTTTTCTTGGTTAGCTACCATTTTTGCTGTATAGAAATGCCTGATTTTTGGCAAAAAAGCATTTTTCATTTGTTTTCTGTATATATGATATTGACTGATGGCAATATTGTGACACTATGTAGGTGGTCCGCCAAGCAGACGATCCCTTTGTCTGTTTTGGCGCGAAACCAGACAAAGGGTTTGGACTCGAGATCTCGACGCGACCGGAAGTAGGAAGAGAACGCCAGTCAGGAGTTGGAACAAGAAACCCAGAGAAGTCAATTTGCGACGGGAGATGCAGGGTGGCAGTTGAGGAGTTGACACCGGACAGCAGAAGTGACCAGTCAGCATGAGATAGAGTCCAGCATCAGTGAGGGAAGACCAGTCAAGACGAGTCAGCACTCCTCATGGTTTGTAGAATTTTCGCTAGAAATACATGCTAGCATTAGTCTACAGGGAATGTAGAGTGTCAAAACTTAACCTTCTTGCACTTGAGTTAACCCAAGCATATTGTTTGTTTGTTCTTTTTCTCCCACTCCCTTGATTGTATTTCTTGTGCTGTAAAGAAATGTGTGATACCCCTATCGAAACCACTAGATGATCACCGGCCAAGATTGAAATGGTTAAGAAGTTGATGTAACAGGGGGCCGAGGGGGTATTGTCACAATATTTCTCCAAGTAAAATTGTAGAAACCTCTCAATTTGTATTAAAATCAACAAATATTGGTCAGCTTATTAAGAAATACTACTTTTGAAATAACAATTGAACCCTAAGTCTTTAAAAATAACATGATTGAATATACAAAGACCAACAAGTATTTTCATCAAATCATTTAATAAACTAACCGCAGAAATAAAACCTTCATGAACATAAGAACTATAGTAAAATTTTTCTCTTTCTTGATTGTCATATTCAAAGTAATTTAAGTCTCTTAATACGCAAGCAGTGGTCAGCCATCATTCGTTTGTCCCACCATCCCTGATAGCGTTCTTCCATTGTTTTGATATCCTAATGGAATTGTTCTCCTTGCTTATCGCTCACATTGCCGCAATTATCCAGATATTTATCTAGTTGGCTATGTAAAAAAATGAACCTTAATACTAATATTAGTGACTATGTTCTGTTGACTTTTTAACAGCTCTTTCACTAACTCCTTGTAGTTTTCAGCCCAGCGATTGCCTAAGAAGTTTTTCACCACAACAATAATGTTCAAGTCATTCACGGAATTAACAAATTCGTCATCCCTAAAGAGTTTTCTGATGTTATGGTGAAACCATTTTTATGATGATCATCATGTACAATAGAATAGGTGCATTCAATTCGGATATCTTTATTTGGAGTTTCTTTCCAACTGAAAACAAAAGCTCTCAATGAATGTGTTAGGTTTCCTTCTGTAGTGAAAAGACAAAAGTGATGGGATCAATTTATGAATATCAAACAGGAGATTTTAGGGTTTCATTTTTTTTATATCACCTTAATTATCAGGTTTACTAAAGTTCATCAGTTAATTTGAATTTTGGTGATAAATTGGAAAAATTCCTTTTAAATTTTTTGCCTCAAAAACTCTTATTCTCTATTGAAAATAGTTTATTTAGGTTTATTTAAGGTGGCTGACATAAATTGGTTGGCCAACCTGAAAATCTATGGATTTCTATGACTTTTTTTAAAACTAAATTTTGCGATCAGCCAAGATTGTAAATTGATTGTTTTTCCAAAAACGAGCAATTACATTACAGCAAATGTGGTTGCTAACCATGAAAACATTAGGTCAATTTTGGACATAGCACCATCAAATTAGCTAAAAAATGTGTTTTGTTTCTTGGTAACAAAAATTGTGCTGACCAGTGTATTCAGTTCATTGGACTGTTATATATATCAGTCTATCTATCTATCAATCTCCATTTGCAAAAGTCTATTGATCAATCTCTCTTTTACATCCCTCTATTTATTAATCTCTCCGTTACATCCCTCTACCTATCAATCTCTCCTTTACATCCCTCTACCTATCAATCTCTCCTTTACATCCCTCTACCTATCAATCTCTCTTTTACATCACTCTATCTATCAATCTCTCTTTTACATCACTCTATCAATCTCTCCTTTACATCCATCTACCTATCAATCTCTCTTTTACATCACTCTACCTATCAATCTCTCTTTTACATCCCTCTACCTATCAATCTCTCTTTTACATCACTCTACCTATCAATCTCTCTTTTACATCCCTCTACCTATCAATCTCTGTTTTACATCACTCTACCTATCAATCTCTCTTTTACATCACTCTATCTATCAATCTCACCTTTACATCATTCTACCTATCAATCTCTCTTTTACATCACTCTACCTATCAATCTCTCCTTTACATCATTCTACCTATCAATCTCTCTTTTACATCCCTCTACCTATCAATCTCTCTTTTACATCCCTCTACCTATCAATCTCTCTTTTAAATCACTCTATCTATCAATCTCTCTTTTACATCCCTCTCCCTATCAATCTCTCCTTTAAATCACTCTACCTATCAATCTCTCCTTTACATCGCTCTACCTATCAATCTCTCTTTTAAATCACTCTATCTATCAATCTCTCTTTTACATCCCTCTCCCTATCAATCTCTCCTTTAAATCACTCTACCTATCAATCTCTCCTTTACATCGCTCTACCTATCAATCTCTCTTTTACATCACTCTATCTATCAATCTCTCCTTTACATCCCTCTCCCTATCAATCTCCCTTTTACATCACTCTACCTATCAATCTCCCTTTTACATCCCTCTACCTATCAATCTCTCCTTTACATCACTCTACCTATCAATCTCTCCTTTACATCCCTCTACCTATCAATCTCTCTTTTACATCACTCTATCTATCAATCTCTCCTTTACATCCCTCTCCCTATCAATCTCTCTTTTACATCACTCTACCTATCAATCTCTCTTTTACATCCCTCTACCTATCAATCTCTCTTTTACATCCCTCTACCTATCAATCTCTCTTTTACATCACTCTAACTATCAATCTCTCTTTTACATCACTCTATCAATCGCTCTTTTACATCCCTCTACCTATCAATCTCACCTTTACATCACTCTACCTATCAATATCTCTTTTACATCCCTCTACCTATCAATCTCTCCATTACATCCCTCTACCTATCAATCTCTCTTTTACATCCCTCTACCTATCAATCTCTCCTTTACATCCCTCTACCTATCAATCTCTCCTTTACATCCCTCTACCTATCAATCTCTCTTTTACATCACTCTACCTATCAATCTCTCTTTTACATCCCTCTAACTATCAATCTCTCCTTTACATCCCTCTCCCTATCAATCTCTCTTTTACATCCCTCTACCTATCAATCTCTCTTTTACATCACTCTACCTATCAATCTCTCTTTTACATCACTCTACCTATCAATCTCTCCTTTACATCCCTCTACCTATCAATCTCTCTTTTACATCACTCTATCTATCAATCTCTCCTTTACATCCCTCTCCCTATCAATCTCCCTTTTACATCACTCTACCTATCAATCTCTCTTTTACATCCCTCTACCTATCAATCTCTCCTTTACATCACTCTACCTATCAATCTCTCCTTTACATCCCTCTACCTATCAATCTCTCTTTTACATCACTCTATCTATCAATCTCTCCTTTACATCCCTCTCCCAATCAATCTCTCTTTTACATCACTCTACCTATCAATCTCTCTTTTACATCCCTCTACCTATCAATCTCTCTTTTACATCCCTCTACCTATCAATCTCTCTTTTACATCCCTCTACCTATCAATCTCTCCTTTACATCCCTCTACCTATCAATCTCTCTTTTACATCACTCTACCTATCAATCTCTCTTTTACATCCCTCTACCTATCAATCTCTCTTTTACATCACTCTACCTATCAATCTCTCTTTTACATCACTCTACCTATCAATCTCTCCTTTACATCATTCTACCTATCAATCTCTCTTTTACATCACTCTACCTATCAATCTCTCTTTTACATACCTCTACCTATCAATCTCTGTTTTACATCACTCTACCTATCAATCTCTCTTTTACATCACTCTATCTATCAATCTCTCCTTTACATCATTCTACCTATCAATCTCTCCTTTACATCATTCTACCTATCTATCTCTCTTTTACATCCCTCTACCTATCAATCTCTCTTTTACATCCCTCTCCCTATCAATCTCTCTTTTATATCACTCTACCTATCAATCTCTCTTTTACATCACTCTATCAATCTCTCTTTTACATCCCTCTACCTATCAATCTCTCTTTTACATCCCTCTACCTATCAATCTCTCCGTTACATCACTCTACCTATCAATCTCTCCTTTACATCCCTCTACCTATCAATCTCTCTTTTACATCACTCTATCTATCAATCTCTCCTTTACATCCCTCTCCCTATCAATCTCCCTTTTACATCACACTACCTATCAATCTCTCTTTTACATCCCTCTACCTATCAATCTCTCCTTTACATCACTCTACCTATCAATCTCTCCTTTACATCCCTCTACCTATCAATCTCTCTTTTACATCACTCTATCTATCAATCTCTCCTTTACATCCCTCTCCCTATCAATCTCTCTTTTACATCACTCTACCTATCAATCTCTCTTTTACATCCCTCTACCTATCAATCTCTCCTTTACATCATTCTACCTATCAATCTCTCTTTTACATCACTCTACCTATCAATCTCTCTTTTACATCCCTCTACCTATCAATCTCTCTTTTACATCACTCTAACTATCAATCTCTCTTTTACATCACTCTATCTATCAATCTCTCTTTTACATCCCTCTACCTATCAATCTCTCCTTTACATCACTCTACCTATCAATCTCTCTTTTACATCACTCTACCTATCAATCTCTCTTTTACATCCCTCTACCTATCAATCTCTCCTTTACATCACACTACCTATCAATCTCTCCTTTACATCCCTCTACCTATCAATCTCTCTTTTACATCACTCTATCTATCAATCTCTCATTTAAATCCCTCTCCCTATCAATCTCTCTTTTACATCACTCTACCTATCAATCTCTCCATTATATCACTCTACCTATCAATCTCTCCATTACATCACTCTACCTATCAATCCCTCCTTTACATCACTCTACCTATCAATCTCTCTTTTACATCACTCTACCTATCAATCTCTCTTTTACATCCCTCTACCTATATATCTGCTTAACATCACACTACCTATCAATCTCTCTTTTACATCATTCTACCTATCAATCTCTCTTTTACATCACTCTACCTATCAATCTCTCTTTTACATCACTCTACCTATATATCTCTCCTTTACATCATTCTACCTATCAATCTCTCTTTTACATCCCTCTACCTATCAATCTCTCTTTTACATCCCTCAACGTATTAATCTCCCTTTTACATCACTCTACGTATCAATCTCTCTTTTACATCCCTCTACGTATCAATCTTTCTTTTACATCCCTCTACCTATCAATCACTCCTTTACATCACTCTACCTATCAATCTCTCTTTTACATCACTCTACCTATCAATCTCTCTTTTACATCCCTCTACCTATCAATCTCTCTTTTACATCACTCTACCTATCAATCTCTCTTTTACATCCCTCTACCTATATATCTCCTTTACATCACTCTACCTATCAATCTCTCCTTTACATCAGTCTACCTATCAATCTCTCTTTTACATCACTCTATCTATCAATCTCTCTTTTACATCCCTCTACCTATCAATCTCTCCATTACATCACTCTACCTATCAATCTCTCTTTTACATCCCTCTACCTATCAATCTCTCCATTACATCACTCTACCTATCAATCTCTCCTTTACATCACTCTACCTATCAATCTCTCTTTTACATCCCTCTACCTATCAATCTCTCCTTTACATCACTCTACCTATCAATCTCGCCATTACATCACTCTACCTATCAATCTCTCCTTTACATCACTCTACCTATCAATCTCTCAATTACATCACTCTACCTATCAATCTCTCAATTACATCACTCTACCTATCAATCTCTCCATTACATCACACTACCTATCAATCTCTCTTTTACATCCCTCTACCTATCAATCTCTCCTTTACATCCCTCTACCTATCAATCTCTCCATTACATCACTCTACCTATCAATCTCTCTTTTACATCCCTCTACCTATCAATCTCTCCTTTACATCACTCTACCTATCAATCTCTCTTTTACATCCCTCTACCTATATATCTCCTTTACATCACTCTACCTATCAATCTCTCCTTTACATCAGTCTACCTATCAATCTCTCTTTTACATCACTCTATCTATCAATCTCTCTTTTACATCCCTCTACGTATCAATCTCTCTTTTACATCACTCTACCTATCAATCTCTCTTTTACATCCCTCTACCTATCAATCTCTCCTTTACATCACTCTACCTATCAATCTCTTTTTTACATCCCTCTACCTATATATCTACTTTACATCACTCTACCTATCAATCTCTCCTTTACATCACTCTACCTATCAATATCTCTTTTACATCCCTCTACCTATCAATCTCTCCTTTACATCACTCTACCTATCAATCTCTCTTTTACATTCCTCTACCTATATATCTCCTTTACATCACTCTACCTATCAATCTCTCCTTTACATCACTCTACCTAGCAATCTCTCTTTTACATCCCTCTACCTATCAATCTCTCTTTTACATCACTCTACCTATCAATCTCTTCTTTACATCACTCTACCTATCAATCTCGCCATTACATCACCCTACCTATCAATCTCTCCTTTACATCCCTCTACCTATCAATCTCTCTTTTACATCACTCTACCAATCAATCTCTCCATTACATCACTCTACCTATCAATCTCTCTTTTACATCCCTCTACCTATCAATCTCTCCTTTACATCCCTCTACCTATCAATCTCTCTTTTACATCACTCTACCAATCAATCTCTCCTTTAAATCACTCTACCTATCAATCTCTCTTTTACATTCCTCTACCTATATATCTCCTTTACATCACTCTACCTATCAATCTCTCCTTTACATCACTCTACCTAGCAATCTCTCTTTTACATCCCTCTACCTATCAATCTCTCTTTTACATCACTCTACCTATCAATCTCTTCTTTACATCACTCTACCTATCAATCTCGCCATTACATCACCCTACCTATCAATCTCTCCTTTACATCCCTCTACCTATCAATCTCTCTTTTACATCACTCTACCAATCAATCTCTCCATTACATCACTCTACCTATCAATCTCTCTTTTACATCCCTCTACCTATCAATCTCTCCTTTACATCCCTCTACCTATCAATCTCTCTTTTACATCACTCTACCAATCAATCTCTCCTTTAAATCACTCTACCTATCAATCTCTCTTTTACATCCCTCTACCTATATATCTCCTTTACATCACTCTACCTATCAATCTCTCCTTTACATCACTCTACCTATCAATCTCTCTTTTACATCCCTCTACCTATCAATCTCTCCTTTACATCACTCTACCTATCAATCTCTCTTTTACATCACTCTACCAATCAATCTCTACTTTACATCACTCTACCTATCAATCTCTCTTTTACATCCCTCTACCTATCAATCTCTCCTTTACATCACTCTACCTATCAATCTCGCCATTACATCACTCTACTTATCAATCTCTCTTTTACATCACTCTATCTATCAATCTCTCTTTTACATCCCTCTACGTATCAATCTCTCCTTTACATCCCTCTACCTATCAATCTCTCTTTTACATCACTCTACCTATCAATCTCTCCATTACATCACTCTACCTATCAATCTCTCTTTTACATCCCTCTACCTATCAATCTCTCTTTTACATCCCTCTACCTATATATCTCCTTTACATCACTCTACCTATCAATCTCTCCTTTACATCACTCTACCTATCAATCTCTCTTTTACATCACTCTATCTATCAATCTCTCTTTTACATCCCTCTACCTATCAATCTCTCCATTACATCACTCTACCTATCAATCTCTCCATTACATCACTCTACCTATCAATCTCTCTTTTACATCCCTCTACCTATCAATCTCTCCATTACATCACTCTACCTATCAATCTCTCCTTTACATCACTCTACCTATCAATCTCTCAATTACATCACTCTACCTATCAATCTCTCCATTACATCACTCTACCTATCAATCTCTCTTTTACATCCCTCTACCTATCAATCTCTCCTGTACATCACTCTACCTATCAATCTCTCTTTTACATCCCTCTACCTATATATCTCCTTTACATCACTCTACCTATCAATCTCTCCTTTACATCAGTCTACCTATCAATCTCTCTTTTACATCACTCTATCTATCAATCTCTCTTTTACATCCCTCTACGTATCAATCTCTCTTTTACATCACTCTACCTATCAATCTCTCTTTTACATCCCTCTACCTATCAATCTCTCCTTTACATCACTCTACCTATCAATCTCTTTTTTACATCCCTCTACCTATATATCTACTTTACATCACTCTACCTATCAATCTCTCCTTTACATCACTCTACCTATCAATATCTCTTTTATATCCCTCTACCTATCAATCTCTCCTTTACATCACTCTACCTATCAATCTCTCTTTTACATCCCTCTACCTATATATCTCCTTTACATCACTCTACCTATCAATCTCTCCTTTACATCACTCTACCTAGCAATCTCTCTTTTACATCCCTCTACCTATCAATCTCTCTTTTACATCACTCTACCTATCAATCTCTTCTTTACATCACTCTACCTATCAATCTCGCCATTACATCACTCTACCTATCAATCTCTCCTTTACATCACTCTACCTATCAATCTCTCAATTACATCACTCTACCTATCAATCTCTCCATTACATCACTCTACCTATCAATCTCTCTTTTACATCCCTCTACCTATCAATCTCTCCTTTACATCCCTCTACCTATCAATCTCTCTTTTACATCACTCTACCAATCAATCTCTCCATTACATCACTCTACCTATCAATCTCTCTTTTACATCCCTCTACCTATCAATCTCTCCTTTAAATCACTCTACCTATCAATCTCTCTTTTACATCCCTCTACCTATATATCTCCTTTACATCACTCTACCTATCAATCTCTCCTTTACATCACTCTACCTATCAATCTCTCTTTTACATCCCTCTACCTATCAATCTCTCCTTTACATCACTCTACCTATCAATCTCTCTTTTACATCACTCTACCAATCAATCTCTACTTTACATCACTCTACCTATCAATCTCTCTTTTACATCCCTCTACCTATCAATCTCTCCTTTACATCACTCTACCTATCAATCTCGCCATTACATCACTCTACTTATCAATCTCTCTTTTACATCACTCTATCTATCAATCTCTCTTTTACATCCCTCTACGTATCAATCTCTCCTTTACATCCCTCTACCTATCAATCTCTCTTTTACATCACTCTACCTATCAATCTCTCCATTACATCACTCTACCTATCAATCTCTCTTTTACATCCCTCTACCTATCAATCTCTCTTTTACATCCCTCTACCTATATATCTCCTTTACATCACTCTACCTATCAATCTCTCCTTTACATCACTCTACCTATCAATCTCTCTTTTACATCACTCTATCTATCAATCTCTCTTTTACATCCCTCTACCTATCAATCTCTCCATTACATCACTCTACCTATCAATCTCTCCATTACATCACTCTACCTATCAATCTCTCTTTTACATCCCTCTACCTATCAATCTCTCCATTACATCACTCTACCTATCAATCTCTCCTTTACATCACTCTACCTATCCATCTCTCAATTACATCACTCTACCTATCAATCTCTCCATTACATCACTCTACCTATCAATCTCTCTTTTACATCCCTCTACCAATCAATCTCTCCTTTACATCCCTCTACCTATCAATCTCTCTTTTACATCACTCTACCAATCAATCTCTCCATTACATCACTCTACCTATCAATCTCTCTTTTACATCCCTCTACCTATCAATCTCTCCTTTAAATCACTCTACCTATCAATCTCTCTTTTACATCCCTCTACCTATATATCTCCTTTACATCACTCTACCTATCAATCTCTCCTTTACATCACTCTACCTATCAATCTCTCTTTTACATCCCTCTACCTATCAATCTCTCCTTTACATCACTCTACCTATCAATCTCTCTTTTACATCACTCTACCAATCAATCTCTACTTTACATCACTCTACCTATCAATCTCTCTTTTACATCCCTCTACCTATCAATCTCTCCTTTACATCACTCTACCTATCAATCTCGCCATTACATCACTCTACTTATCAATCTCTCTTTTACATCACTCTATCTATCAATCTCTCTTTTACATCCCTCTACGTATCAATCTCTCCTTTACATCCCTCTACCTATCAATCTCTCTTTTACATCACTCTACCTATCAATCTCTCCATTACATCACTCTACCTATCAATCTCTCTTTTACATCCCTCTACCTATCAATCTCTCTTTACATCACTCTACCTATCAATGTCTCTTTTACATCCCTCTACCTATATATCTCCTTTACATCACTCTACCTATCAATCTCTCCTTTACATCACTCTACCTATCAATCTCTCTTTTACATCACTCTATCTATCAATCTCTCTTTTACATCCCTCTACCTATCAATCTCTCCATTACATCACTCTACCTATCAATCTCTCCATTACATCACTCTACCTATCAATCTCTCTTTTACATCCCTCTACCTATCAATCTCTCCATTACATAACTCTACCTATCAATCTCTCCTTTACATCACTCTACCTATCAATCTCTCTTTTACATCCCTCTACCTATCAATCTCTCCTTTACATCACTCTACCTATCAATCTCGCCATTACATCACTCTACCTATCAATCTCTCCTTTACATCACTCTACCTATCAATCTCTCAATTACATCACTCTACCTATCAATCTCTCCATTACATCACTCTACCTATCAATCTCTCTTTTACATCCCTCTACCTATCAATCTCTCCTTTACATCCCTCTACCTATCAATCTCTCTTTTACATCACTCTACCAATCAATCTCTCCATTACATCACTCTACCTATCAATCTCTCTTTTACATCCCTCTACCTATCAATCTCTCCTTTACATCACTCTACCTATCAATCTCTCTTTTACATCCCTCTACCTATATATCTCCTTTACATCACTCTACCTATCAATCTCTCCCTTACATCAGTCTACCTATCAATCTCTCTTTTACATAACTCTATCTATCAATCTCTCTTTTACATCCCTCTACGTATCAATCTCTCTTTTACATCACTCTACCTATCAATCTCTCTTTTACATCCCTCTACCTATCAATCTCTCTTTTACATCCCTCAACGTATCAATCTCTCTTTTACATCACTCTACGTATCAATCTCTCTTTTACATCCCTCTACGTATCAATCTTTCTTTTACATCCCTCTACCTATCAATCACTCCTTTACATAACTCTACCTATCAATCTCTCTTTTACATCACTCTACCTATCAATCTCTCTTTTACATCCCTCTACCTATCAATCTCTCTTTTACATCACTCTATCTATCAACCTCTCTTTTACATCCCTCTACGTATCAATCTCTCCTTTACATCCCTCTACCTATCAATCTCTCTTTTACATCACTCTACCTATCAATCTCTCCATTACATCACTCTACCTATCAATCTCTCTTTTACATCACTCTACCTATCAATCTCTCTTTTACATCCCTCTACCTATATATCTCCTTTACATCACTCTACCTATCAATCTCTCCTTTACATCAGTCTACCTATCAATCTCTCTTTTACATCACTCTATCTATCAATCTCTCTTTTACATCCCTCTACCTATCAATCTCTCCATTACATCACTCTACCTATCAATCTCTCTTTTACATCCCTCTACCTATCAATCTCTCCATTACATCACTCTACCTATCAATCTCTCCTTTACATCACTCTACCTATCAATCTCTCTTTTACATCCCTCTACCTATCAATCTCTCCTTTACATCACTCTACCTATCAATCTCGCCATTACATCACTCTACCTATCAATCTCTCCTTTACATCACTCTACCTATCAATCTCTCAATTACATCACTCTACCTATCAATCTCTCCATTACATCACTCTACCTATCAATCTCTCTTTTACATCCCTCTACCTATCAATCTCTCCTTTACATCACTCTACCTATCAATCTCTCTTTTACATCCCTCTACCTATATATCTCCTTTACATCACTCTACCTATCAATCTCTCCTTTACATCACTCTACCTATCAATCTCTCTTTTACATCACTCTACCTATCAATCTCTATTTTACATCCCTCTACCTATCAATCTCTCCATTACATCACTCTACCTATCAATCTCTCCTTTACATCACTCTACCTATCAATCTCTCTTTTACATCCCTCTACCTATCAATCTCTCCTTTACATCACTCTACCTATCAATCTCTCTTTTACATCCCTCTACCTATATATCTCCTTTACATCACTCTACCTATCAATCTCTCCTTTACATCACTCTACCTAGCAATCTCTCTTTTACATCCCTCTACCTATCAATCTCTCTTTTACATCCCTCTACCTATCAATCTCTTCTTTACATCACTCTACCTATCAATCTCGCCATTACATCACTCTACCTATCAATCTCTCCTTTACATCACTCTACCTATCAATCTCTCAATTACATCACTCTACCTATCAATCTCTCCATTACATCACTCTACCTATCAATCTCTCTTTTACATCCCTCTACCTATCAATCTCTCCTTTACATCCCTCTACCTATCAATCTCTCTTTTACATCACTCTACCAATCAATCTCTCCATTACATCACTCTACCTATCAATCTCTCTTTTACATCCCTCTACCTATCTATCTCTCCTTTAAATCACTCTACCTATCAATCTCTCTTTTACATCCCTCTACCTATATATCTACTTTACATCACTCTACCTATCAATCTCTCCTTTACATCACTCTACCTATCAATCTCTCTTTTACATCCCTCTACCTATCAATCTCTCCTTTACATCACTCTACCTATCAATCTCGCCATTACATCACTCTACTTATCAATCTCTCTTTTACATCACTCTATCTATCAATCTCTCTTTTACATCCCTCTACGTATCAATCTCTCCTTTACATCCCTCTACCTATCAATCTCTCTTTTACATCACTCTACCTATAAATCTCTCCATTACATCACTCTACCTATCAATCTCTCTTTTACATCCCTCTACCTATCAATCTCTCTTTACATCACTCTACCTATCAATCTCTCTTTTACATCCCTCTACCTATATATCTCCTTTACATCACTCTACCTATCAATCTCTCCTTTACATCACTCTACCTATCAATCTCTCTTTCACATCACTCTATCTATCAATCTCTCTTTTACATCCCTCTACCTATCAATCTCTCCATTACATCACTCTACCTATCAATCTCTCCATTACATCACTCTACCTATCAATCTCTCTTTTACATCCCTCTACCTATCAATCTCTCCATTACATCACTCTACCTATCAATCTCTCCTTTACATCACTCTACCTATCAATCTCTCTTTTACATCCCTCTACCTATCAATCTCTCCTTTACATCACTCTACCTATCAATCTCGCCATTACATCACTCTACCTATCAATCTCTCCTTTACATCACTCTACCTATCAATCTCTCAATTACATCACTCTACCTATCAATCTCTCCATTACATCACTCTACCTATCAATCTCTCTTTTACATCCCTCTACCTATCAATCTCTCCTTTACATCCCTCTACCTATCAATCTCTCTTTTACATCACTCTACCAATCAATCTCTCCATTACATCACTCTACCTATCAATCTCTCTTTTACATCCCTCTACCTATCAATCTCTCCTTTACATCACTCTACCTATCAATCTCTCTTTTACATCCCTCTACCTATCAATCTCTCTTTTACATCCCTCTACCTATCAATCTCTCCTTTACATCACTCTACCTATCAGTCTCTCTTTTACATCACTCTACCTATCAATCTCTCCATTACATCACTCTACCTATCAATCTCTCTTTTACATCCCTCTACCTATCAATCTCTCTTTTACATCACTCTATCTATCAATCTCTCTTTTACATCCCTCTACGTATCAATCTCTCTTTTACATCACTCTACCTATCAATCTCTTTTTTACATCCCTCTACCTATATATCTACTTTACATCACTCTACCTATCAATCTCTACTTTACATCACTCTACCTATCAATCTCTCTTTTACATCACTCTACCTATCAATCTCTCCTTTACATCACTCTACCTATCAATCCCTCCTTTACATCACTCTATCTATCAATCTCTCTTTTACATCCCTCTACCTATCAATCTCTCTTTTACATCCCTCTACCTATCAATCTCTCCTTTACATCACTCTACCTATCAGTCTCTCTTTTACATCACTCTACCTATCAATCTCTCCATTACATCACTCTACCTATCAATCTCTCTTTTACATCCCTCTACCTATCAATCTCTCTTTTACATCACTCTACCTATCAATCTCTCCTTTACATCACTCTACCTATCAATCTCTCTTTTACATCCCTCTACCTATCAATCTCTCCTTTACATCCCTCTATCTATCAATCTCTCTTTTACATCACTCTACCTATCACTCTCTCCTTTACATCACTCTACCTATCAATCCCTCCTTTACATCAGTCTACCTATCAATCTCTCTTTTACATCCCTCTACCTATCAATCTGTCTTTTACATCCCTCTACCTATCAATCTCTCCTTTACATCACTCTACCTATCAATCTCTCTTTTACATCACTCTACCTATCAATCCCTCCTTTACATCACTCTACCTATCAATCCCTCCTTTACATCACTCTACCTATCAATCTCTCTTTTACATCCCTCTACCTATCAATCTCTCCTTTACATCCCTCTACCTATCGGTCTCTCCTTTACATCCCTCTACCTATCAATCTCGCCATTACATCACTCTACCTATCAATCACTCCTTTACATCACTCTACCTATCAATCTCTCAATTACATCAGTCTACCTATCAATCTCTCTTTTACATCCCTCTACCTATCAATCTCTCTTTTACATCACTCTACCAATCAATCTCTCCATTACATCACTCTACCTATCAATCTCTCTTTTACATCCCTCTACCTATCAATCTCTCCTTTACATCACTCTACCTATCAATCTCTCTTTTACATCCCTCTACCTATATATCTCCTTTACATCACTCTACCTATCAATCTCTCCTTTACATCAGTGTACCTATCAATCTCTCTTTTACATCACTGTATCTATCAATCTCTCTTTTACAACCCTCTACGTATCAATCTCTCTTTTACATCACTCTACCTATCAATCTCTCTTTTACATCCTTCTACCTATCAATCTCTCCTTTACATCACTCTACCTATCAATCTCTCCTTTACATCACTCTACCTATCAATCTCTCAATTACATCAGTCTACCTATCAATCTCTCTTTTACATCCCTCTACCTATCAATCTCTCCTTTACATCACTCTACCTATCAATCTCTCTTTTATATCCCTCTACCTATATATCTCCTTTACATCACTCTACCTATCAATCTCTCCTTTACATCAGTCTACCTATCAATCTCTCTTTTACATCACTCTATCTATCAATCTCTCTTTTACATCCCTCTACGTATCAATCTCTCTTTTACATCACTCTACCTATCAATCTCTGTTTTACATCCCTCTACCTATCAATCTCTCCTTTACATCACTCTACCTATCAATCTCTTTTTTACATCACTCTACCTATCAATCTCTCTTTTACATCCCTCTACCTATCAATCTCTCTTTTACATCCCTCTACCTATCAATCTCTCCTTTACATCCCTCTACCTATCAATCTCTCTTTTACATCCCTCTACCTATCAATCTCTCTTTTACATCACTCTATCTATCAATCTCTCCTTTACATCCCTCTACCTATCAATCTCTCTTTTACATCCCTCTACCTATCAATCTCTCTTTTACATCACTCTACCTATCAATCTCTCCTTTACATCACTCTACCTATCAATCCCTCCTTTACATCACTCTATCTATTAATCTCTCTTTTACATCCCTCTACCTATCAATCTCTCTTTTACATCCCTCTACCTATCAATCTCTCCTTTACATCACTCTACCTATCAGTCTCTCTTTTACATCACTCTACCTATCAATCTCTCCATTACATCACTCTACCTATCAATCTCTCTTTTACATCCCTCTACCTATCAATCTCTCTTTTAGATCACTCTACCTATCAATCTCTCCTTTACATCACTCTACCTATCAATCTCTCTTTTACATCCCTCTACCTATCAATCACTCCTTTACATCCCTCTATCTATCAATCTCTCTTTTACATCACTCTACCTATCACTCTCTCCTTTACATCACTCTACCTATCAATCCCTCCTTTACATCACTCTATCTATCAATCTCTCTTTTACATCCCTCTACCTATCAATCTCTCTTTTACATCCCTCTACCTATCAATCTCTCCTTTACATCACTCTACCTATCAGTCTCTCTTTTACATCACTCTACCTATCACTCTCTCCATTACATCACTCTACCTATCAATCTCTCTTTTACATCCCTCTACCTATCAATCTCTCTTTTACATCACTCTACCTATCAATCTCTCCTTTACATCACTCTACCTATCAATCTCTCTTTTACATCCCTCTACCTATCAATCTCTCCTTTACATCCCTCTATCTATCAATCTCTCTTTTACATCACTCTACCTATCACTCTCTCCTTTACATCACTCTACCTATAAATCCCTCCTTTACATCAGTCTACCTATCAATCTCTCTTTTACATCCCTCTACCTATCAATCTGTCTTTTACATCCCTCTACCTATCAATCTCTCCTTTACATCACTCTACCTATCAATCTCTCTTTTACATCACTCTACCTATCAATCCCTCCTTTACATCACTCTACCTATCAATCCCTCCTTTACATCACTCTACCTATCAATCTCTCTTTTACATCCCTCTACCTATCAATCTCTCCTTTACATCCCTCTACCTATCGGTCTCTCCTTTACATCCCTCTACCTATCAATCTCGCCATTACATCACTCTACCTATCAATCTCTCCTTTACATCACTCTACCTATCAATCTCTCAATTACATCAGTCTACCTATCAATGTCTCTTTTACATCCCTCTACCTATCAATCTCTCTTTTACATCACTCTACCAATCAATCTCTCCATTACATCACTCTACCTATCAATCTCTCTTTTACATCCCTCTACCTATCAATCTCTCCTTTACATCACTCTTCCTATCAATCTCTCTTTTACATCCCTCTACCTATATATCTCCTTTACATCACTCTACCTATCAATCTCTCCTTTACATCAGTCTACCTATCAATCTCTCTTTTACATCACTCTATCTATCAATCTCTCTTTTACATCCCTCTACGTATCAATCTCTCTTTTACATCACTCTACCTATCAATCTCTCTTTTACATCCCTCTACCTATCAATCTCTCCTTTACATCACTCTACCTATCAATCTCTCCTTTACATCACTCTACCTATCAATCTCTCAATTACATCAGTCTACCTATCAATCTCTCTTTTACATCCCTCTACCTATCAATCTCTCTTTTACATCACTCTACCAATCAATCTCTCCATTACATCACTCTACCTATCAATCTCTCTTTTACATCCCTCTACCTATCAATCTCTCCTTTACATCACTCTACCTATCAATCTCTCTTTTACATCCCTCTACCTATATATCTCCTTTACATCACTCTACCTATCAATCTCTCCTTTACATCAGTCTACCTATCAATCTCTCTTTTACATCACTCTATCTATCAATCTTTCTTTTACATCCCTCTACGTATCAATCTCTCTTTTACATCACTCTACCTATCAATCTCTCTTTTACATCCCTCTACCTATCAATCTCTCCTTTACATCACTCTACCTATCAATCTCTTTTTTACATCACTCTACCTATCAATCTCTCTTTTACATCCCTCTACCTATCAATCTGTCTTTTACATCCCTCTACCTATCAATCTCTCCTTTACATCCCTCTACCTATCAATCTCTCTTTTACATCACTCTATCTATCAATCTCTCCTTTACATCCCTCTACCTATCAATCTCTCTTTTACATCCCTCTACCTATCAATCTCTCTTTTACATCACTCTACCTATCAATCTCTCCTTTACATCACTCTACCTATCAGTCTCTCTTTTACATCACTCTACCTATCAATCTCTCCATTACATCACTCTACCTATCAATCTCTCTTTTACATCCCTCTACCTATCAATCTCTCTTTTACATCACTCTACCTATCAATCTATCCTTTACATCACTCTACCTATCAATCTCTCTTTTACATCCCTCTACCTATCAATCTTTCCTTTACATCCCTCTACCTATCAATCTCTCCTTTACATCCCTCTATCTATCAATCTCTCTTTTACATCACTCTACCTATCAATCCCTCCTTTACATCACTCTACCTATCAATCTCTCAATTACATCAGTCTACCTATCAATCTCTCTTTTACATCCCTCTACCTATCAATCTCTCTTTTACATCACTCTACCAATCAATCTCTCCATTACATCACTCTACCTATCAATCTCTCTTTTACATCCCTCTACCTATCAATCTCTCCTTTACATCACTCTACCTATCAATCTCTCTTTTACATCCCTCTACCTATATATCTCCTTTACATCACTCTACCTATCAATCTCTCCTTTACATCAGTCTACCTATCAATCTCTCTTTTACATCACTCTATCTATCAATCTCTCTTTTACATCCCTCTACGTATCAATCTCTCTTTTACATCACTCTACCTATCAATCTCTCTTTTACATCCCTCTACCTATCAATCTCTCCTTTACATCACTCTACCTATCAATCTCTTTTTTACATCACTCTACCTATCAATCTCTCTTTTACATCCCTCTACCTATCAATCTGTCTTTTACATCCCTCTACCTATCAATCTCTCCTTTACATCACTCTACCTATCAGTCTCTCTTTTACATCACTCTACCTATCAATCTCTCCATTACATCACTCTACCTATCAATCTCTCTTTTACATCCCTCTACCTATCAATCTCTCTTTTACATCACTCTACCTATCAATCTCTCCTTTACATCACTCTACCTATCAATCTCTCTTTTACATCCCTCTACCTATCAATCTTTCCTTTACATCCCTCTACCTATCAATCTCTCCTTTACATCCCTCTATCTATCAATCTCTCTTTTACATCACTCTACCTATCAATCCCTCCTTTACATCACTCTACCTATCAATCTCTCTTTTACATCCCTCTACCTATCAATCAGTCTTTTACATCCCTCTACCTATCAATCTCTCCTTTACATCACTCTACCTATGAATCTCTCTTTTACATCACTCTACCTATGAATCTCTCCTTTACATCACTCTACCTATCAATCTCTCTTTTACATCCCTCTACCTATCAATCTCTCCTTTACATCCCTCTACCTATCGGTCTCTCCTTTACATCCCTCTACTTATCAATCTCTCCTTTACATCACTCTACCTATCAATCCCTCCTTAAATCCCGCTACCTATCAATCTCTCTTTTACATCCCTCTACCTATCAATCTCTCTTTTACATCCCTCTACCTATCAATCTCTCCATTACATCACTCTACCTATCAATCTCTCTTTTACATCCCTCTACCTATCAATCTCTCCTTTACATCCCTCTACCTATCAATCTCTCCTTTACATCACTCTACCTATCAATCTCTCCATTACATCACTCTACCTATCAATCTCTCTTTTACATCCCTCTACCTATCAATCTCTCCTTTACATCCCTCTACCTATCAATCTCTCTTTTACATCACTCTACCTATCAATCTCTCCATTACATCACTCTACCTATCAATCTCTCTTTTACATCCCTCTACCTATCAATCTCTCCTTTACATCACTCTACCTATAAATCTCTCCTTTACATCACTCTACCTATCAATCTCTCTTTTACATCCCTCTACCTATATATCTCCTTTACATCACTCTACCTATCAATCTCTCCTTTACATCACTCTACCTATCAATCTCTCTTTTACATCACTCTATCTATCAATCTCTCTTTTACATTACTCTATCTATCAATCTCTCTTTTACATCCCTCTACGTATCAATCTCTCCTTTACATCCCTCTACCTATCAATCTCTCTTTTACATCACTCTACCTATCAATCTCTCCATTACATCACTCTACCTATCAATCTCTTTTTTACATCCCTCTACCTATCAATCTCTCCTTTACATCACTTTACCTATCAATCTCTCTTTTACATCCCTCTACCTATATATCTCCTTTACATCACGCTACCTATCAATCTCTCCTTTACATCACTCTACCTATCAATCTCTCTTTTACATCACTCTATCTATCAATCTCTCTTTTACATCCCTCTACCTATCAATCTCTCCATTACATCACTCTACCTATCAATCTCTCTTTTCCATCCCTCTACCTATCAATCTCT
Source organism: Sepioteuthis lessoniana (assembly GCA_963585895.1). Taxonomy (NCBI): domain Eukaryota; kingdom Metazoa; phylum Mollusca; class Cephalopoda; order Myopsida; family Loliginidae; genus Sepioteuthis; species Sepioteuthis lessoniana. Next base: position 30,184 of record CAUZXS010005211.1, on the reverse strand, counting down.
CCATTACATCACTCTACCTATCAATATCTCTTTTACATCACTCTACCTATCAATCTCTCCATTACATCACTCTACCTATCAATCTCTCTTTTACATCCCTCTACCTATCAATCTCTCCTTTACATCACTCTATCAATCTCTCTTTTACATCCCTCTACCTATATATCTCCTTTACATCACTCTACCTATCAATCTCTCCTTTACATCACTCTACCTATCAATCTCTATTTTACATCACTCTATCTATCAATCTCTCTTTTACATCCCTCTACGTATCAATCTCTCTTTTACATCACTCTACCTATCAATCTCTCTTTTACATCACTCTACCTATCAATTTCTCTTTTTCATCCCTCTACCTATCAATCTCTCCTTTATATCACTCTACCTATCAATCTCTCTTTTACATCACTCTACCTATCAATCTCTCCTTTACATCACTCTACCTATCAATCTCTCTTTTACATCCCTCTACCTATATATCTCCTTTACATCACTCTACCTATCAATCTCTCCTTTACATCAGTCTACCTATCAATCTCTCTTTTACATCACTCTATCTATCAATCTCTCTTTTACATCCCTCTACGTATCAATCTCTCTTTTACATCACTCTACCTATCAATCTCTCTTTTACATCCCTCTACCTATCAATCTCTCCTTTACATCACTCTACCTATCAATCTCTCCTTTACATCACTCTACCTATCAATCTCTCAATTACATCAGTCTACCTATCAATCTCTCTTTTACATCCCTCTACCTATCAATCTCTCTTTTACATCACTCTACCAATCAATCTCTCCATTACATCACTCTACCTATCAATCTCTCTTTTACATCCCTCTACCTATCAATCTCTCCTTTACATCACTCTACCTATCAATCTCTCTTTTACATCCCTCTACCTATCAATCTCTCTTTTACATCACTCTACCTATCAATTTCTCTTTTTCATCCCTCTACCTATCAATCTCTCCTTTACATCAGTCTACCTATCAATCTCTCCTTTACATCCCTCTACCTATCAATCTCTTTTACATCACTCTACCTATCAATCTCTCTTTTACATCACTCTACCTATCAATCTCTCTTTTACATTCCTCTGTTTATCAATCTCTCTTTTACATTCCTCTGTTTATTAATTTCTCTTTTACATCCCTCTACCTATCAATCTCTCTTTTACATCACTCTACCTATCAATCTCTCTTTTACATCCCTCTACCTATCAATCTCTCTTTTACATCACTGTACCTATCGATCTCTTTTTTACATCACTGTACCTATCAATCTCTCCTTTACATCCCTCTACATATCAATCTATCCTTTACACCCCTCTACCTATCAATCTCTCTTTTACATCCCTCTACCTATCAATCTCTCGTTTACATCCCTCTACCTATCAATCTCTCTTTTAAATCCCTCTACCTATCAATCTCTTTTTTACATCACTCTACCTATCAATCTCTCTTTTACATCACTGTACCTATCAATCTCTCCTTTACATCCCTTTACCTATCAATCTCTCCTTTACATCCCTCTACCTATCAATCTCTCTTTTACATCCCTCTACCTATCAATCTCTCCTTTACATCCCTCTACCTATCAATCTATTTTTTACATCACTCTACCTATCAATCTCTCCTTTACATCCCTCTACCTATCAATCTCTCCTTTACATCACTCTATCAATCTCTCTTTTACATCCCTCTACCTATATATCTCCTTTACATCACTCTACCTATCAATCTCTCTTTTACATCACTCTATCTATCAATCTCTCTTTTACATCCCTCTACGTATCAATCTCTCTTTTACATCACTCTACCTATCAATCTCTCTTTTACATCACTCTACCTATCAATTTCTCTTTTTCATCCCTCTACCTATCAATCTCTCCTTTATATCACTCTACCTATCAATCTCTCTTTTACATCACTCTACCTATCAATCTCTCCTTTACATCACTCTACCTATCAATCTCTCTTTTACATCCCTCTACCTATATATCTCCTTTACATCACTCTACCTATCAATCTCTCCTTTACATCAGTCTACCTATCAATCTCTCTTTTACATCACTCTATCTATCAATCTCTCTTTTACATCCCTCTACGTATCAATCTCTCTTTTACATCACTCTACCTATCAATCTCTCTTTTACATCCCTCTACCTATCAATCTCTCCTTTACATCACTCTACCTATCAATCTCTCCTTTACATCACTCTACCTATCAATCTCTCAATTACATCAGTCTACCTATCAATCTCTCTTTTACATCCCTCTACCTATCAATCTCTCTTTTACATCACTCTACCAATCAATCTCTCCATTACATCACTCTACCTATCAATCTCTCTTTTACATCCCTCTACCTATCAATCTCTCCTTTACATCACTCTACCTATCAATCTCTCTTTTACATCCCTCTACCTATATATCTCCTTTACATCACTCTACCTATCAATCTCTCCTTTACATCAGTCTACCTATCAATCTCTCTTTTACATCACTCTATCTATCAATCTCTCTTTTACATCCCTCTACGTATCAATCTCTCTTTTACATCACTCTACCTATCAATCTCTCTTTTACATCACTCTACCTATCAATCTCTCTTTTACATCCCTCTACCTATCAATCTCTCCTTTACATCCCTCTACCTATCAATCTCTCCTTTACATCCCTCTACCTATCAATCTCTCTTTTACATCCCTCTACCTATCAATTTCTCTTTTTCATCCCTCTACCTATCAATCTCTCCTTTACATCAGTCTACCTATCAATCTCTCCTTTACATCCCTCTACCTATCAATCTCTCTTTTACATCACTCTACCTATCAATCTCTCTTTTACATCACTCTACCTATCAATCTCTCTTTTACATTCCTCTGTTTATCAATCTCTCTTTTACATTCCTCTGTTTATTAATTTCTCTTTTACATCCCTCTACCTATCAATCTCTCTTTTACATCACTCTACCTATCAATCTCTCTTTTACATCCCTCTACCTATCAATCTCTCTTTTACATCACTGTACCTATCAATCTCTTTTTTACATCACTGTACCTATCAATCTCTCCTTTACATCCCTCTACATATCAATCTATCCTTTACACCCCTCTACCTATCAATCTCTCTTTTACATCCCTCTACCTATCAATCTCTCGTTTACATCCCTCTACCTATCAATCTCTCTTTTAAATCCCTCTACCTATCAATCTCTTTTTTACACCACTCTACCTATCAATCTCTCTTTTACATCACTGTACCTATCAATCTCTCCTTTACATCCCTTTACCTATCAATCTCTCCTTTACATCCCTCTACCTATCAATCTCTCTTTTACATCCCTCTACCTATCAATCTCTCCTTTACATCCCTCTACCTATCAATCTATTTTTTACATCACTCTACCTATCAATCTCTCCTTTACATCCCTCTACCTATCAATCTCTCTTTTACATCCCTCTACCTATCAATCTCTCTTTTACATTCCTCTGTTTATTAATCTCTCTTTTACATCACTCTACCTATCAATCTATCCTTTACATCACTCTACCTATCAATCTCTCTTTTACATCCCTCTACCTATCAATCTCTCTTTTACATTCCTCTGTTTATTAATCTCTCCTTTACATCCCTCTACCTATCAATCTCTCTTTTACATCCCTCTACCTATCAATCTCTCCTTTACATCCCTCTACCTATCAATCTCTCTTTTACATCCCTCTACCTATCAATCTCTCTTTTACATCACTCTACCTATCAATCTCTCCTTTACATCACTCTACCTATCAGTCTCTCTTTTACATCACTCTACCTATCAATCTCTCCATTACATCACTCTACCTATCAATCTCTCTTTTACATCCCTCTACCTATCAATCTCTCTTTTACATCACTCTACCTATCAATCTCTCCTTTACATCACTCTACCTATCAATCTCTCTTTTACATCCCTCTACCTATCAATCTTTCCTTTACATCCCTCTACCTATCAATCTCTCCTTTACATCCCTCTATCTATCAATCTCTCTTTTACATCACTCTACCTATCAATCCCTCCTTTACATCACTCTACCTATCAATCTCTCAATTACATCAGTCTACCTATCAATCTCTCTTTTACATCCCTCTACCTATCAATCTCTCTTTTACATCACTCTACCAATCAATCTCTCCATTACATCACTCTACCTATCAATCTCTCTTTTACATCCCTCTACCTATCAATCTCTCCTTTACATCACTCTACCTATCAATCTCTCTTTTACATCCCTCTACCTATATATCTCCTTTACATCACTCTACCTATCAATCTCTCCTTTACATCAGTCTACCTATCAATCTCTCTTTTACATCACTCTATCTATCAATCTCTCTTTTACATCCCTCTACGTATCAATCTCTCTTTTACATCACTCTACCTATCAATCTCTCTTTTACATCCCTCTACCTATCAATCTCTCCTTTACATCACTCTACCTATCAATCTCTTTTTTACATCACTCTACCTATCAATCTCTCTTTTACATCCCTCTACCTATCAATCTGTCTTTTACATCCCTCTACCTATCAATCTCTCCTTTACATCACTCTACCTATCAGTCTCTCTTTTACATCACTCTACCTATCAATCTCTCCATTACATCACTCTACCTATCAATCTCTCTTTTACATCCCTCTACCTATCAATCTCTCTTTTACATCACTCTACCTATCAATCTCTCCTTTACATCACTCTACCTATCAATCTCTCTTTTACATCCCTCTACCTATCAATCTTTCCTTTACATCCCTCTACCTATCAATCTCTCCTTTACATCCCTCTATCTATCAATCTCTCTTTTACATCACTCTACCTATCAATCCCTCCTTTACATCACTCTACCTATCAATCTCTCTTTTACATCCCTCTACCTATCAATCAGTCTTTTACATCCCTCTACCTATCAATCTCTCCTTTACATCACTCTACCTATGAATCTCTCTTTTACATCACTCTACCTATGAATCTCTCCTTTACATCACTCTACCTATCAATCTCTCTTTTACATCCCTCTACCTATCAATCTCTCCTTTACATCCCTCTACCTATCGGTCTCTCCTTTACATCCCTCTACTTATCAATCTCTCCTTTACATCACTCTACCTATCAATCCCTCCTTAAATCCCGCTACCTATCAATCTCTCTTTTACATCCCTCTACCTATCAATCTCTCTTTTACATCCCTCTACCTATCAATCTCTCCATTACATCACTCTACCTATCAATCTCTCTTTTACATCCCTCTACCTATCAATCTCTCCTTTACATCCCTCTACCTATCAATCTCTCCTTTACATCACTCTACCTATCAATCTCTCCATTACATCACTCTACCTATCAATCTCTCTTTTACATCCCTCTACCTATCAATCTCTCCTTTACATCCCTCTACCTATCAATCTCTCTTTTACATCACTCTACCTATCAATCTCTCCATTACATAACTCTACCTATCAATCTCTCTTTTACATCCCTCTACCTATCAATCTCTCCTTTACATCACTCTACCTATAAATCTCTCCTTTACATCACTCTACCTATCAATCTCTCTTTTACATCCCTCTACCTATATATCTCCTTTACATCACTCTACCTATCAATCTCTCCTTTACATCACTCTACCTATCAATCTCTCTTTTACATCACTCTATCTATCAATCTCTCTTTTACATTACTCTATCTATCAATCTCTCTTTTACATCCCTCTACGTATCAATCTCTCCTTTACATCCCTCTACCTATCAATCTCTCTTTTACATCACTCTACCTATCAATCTCTCCATTACATCACTCTACCTATCAATCTCTTTTTTACATCCCTCTACCTATCAATCTCTCCTTTACATCACTTTACCTATCAATCTCTCTTTTACATCCCTCTACCTATATATCTCCTTTACATCACGCTACCTATCAATCTCTCCTTTACATCACTCTACCTATCAATCTCTCTTTTACATCACTCTATCTATCAATCTCTCTTTTACATCCCTCTACCTATCAATCTCTCCATTACATCACTCTACCTATCAATCTCTCTTTTCCATCCCTCTACCTATCAATCTCTCCATTACATCACTCTACCTATCAATATCTCTTTTACATCACTCTACCTATCAATCTCTCCATTACATCACTCTACCTATCAATCTCTCTTTTACATCCCTCTACCTATCAATCTCTCCTTTACATCACTCTATCAATCTCTCTTTTACATCCCTCTACCTATATATCTCCTTTACATCACTCTACCTATCAATCTCTCCTTTACATCACTCTACCTATCAATCTCTATTTTACATCACTCTATCTATCAATCTCTCTTTTACATCCCTCTACGTATCAATCTCTCTTTTACATCACTCTACCTATCAATCTCTCTTTTACATCACTCTACCTATCAATTTCTCTTTTTCATCCCTCTACCTATCAATCTCTCCTTTATATCACTCTACCTATCAATCTCTCTTTTACATCACTCTACCTATCAATCTCTCCTTTACATCACTCTACCTATCAATCTCTCTTTTACATCCCTCTACCTATATATCTCCTTTACATCACTCTACCTATCAATCTCTCCTTTACATCAGTCTACCTATCAATCTCTCTTTTACATCACTCTATCTATCAATCTTTCTTTTACATCCCTCTACGTATCAATCTCTCTTTTACATCACTCTACCTATCAATCTCTCTTTTACATCCCTCTACCTATCAATCTCTCCTTTACATCACTCTACCTATCAATCTCTTTTTTACATCACTCTACCTATCAATCTCTCTTTTACATCCCTCTACCTATCAATCTGTCTTTTACATCCCTCTACCTATCAATCTCTCCTTTACATCCCTCTACCTATCAATCTCTCTTTTACATCACTCTATCTATCAATCTCTCCTTTACATCCCTCTACCTATCAATCTCTCTTTTACATCCCTCTACCTATCAATCTCTCTTTTACATCACTCTACCTATCAATCTCTCCTTTACATCACTCTACCTATCAGTCTCTCTTTTACATCACTCTACCTATCAATCTCTCCATTACATCACTCTACCTATCAATCTCTCTTTTACATCCCTCTACCTATCAATCTCTCTTTTACATCACTCTACCTATCAATCTCTCCTTTACATCACTCTACCTATCAATCTCTCTTTTACATCCCTCTACCTATCAATCTTTCCTTTACATCCCTCTACCTATCAATCTCTCCTTTACATCCCTCTATCTATCAATCTCTCTTTTACATCACTCTACCTATCAATCCCTCCTTTACATCACTCTACCTATCAATCTCTCAATTACATCAGTCTACCTATCAATCTCTCTTTTACATCCCTCTACCTATCAATCTCTCTTTTACATCACTCTACCAATCAATCTCTCCATTACATCACTCTACCTATCAATCTCTCTTTTACATCCCTCTACCTATCAATCTCTCCTTTACATCACTCTACCTATCAATCTCTCTTTTACATCCCTCTACCTATATATCTCCTTTACATCACTCTACCTATCAATCTCTCCTTTACATCAGTCTACCTATCAATCTCTCTTTTACATCACTCTATCTATCAATCTCTCTTTTACATCCCTCTACGTATCAATCTCTCTTTTACATCACTCTACCTATCAATCTCTCTTTTACATCCCTCTACCTATCAATCTCTCCTTTACATCACTCTACCTATCAATCTCTTTTTTACATCACTCTACCTATCAATCTCTCTTTTACATCCCTCTACCTATCAATCTGTCTTTTACATCCCTCTACCTATCAATCTCTCCTTTACATCACTCTACCTATCAGTCTCTCTTTTACATCACTCTACCTATCAATCTCTCCATTACATCACTCTACCTATCAATCTCTCTTTTACATCCCTCTACCTATCAATCTCTCTTTTACATCACTCTACCTATCAATCTCTCCTTTACATCACTCTACCTATCAATCTCTCTTTTACATCCCTCTACCTATCAATCTTTCCTTTACATCCCTCTACCTATCAATCTCTCCTTTACATCCCTCTATCTATCAATCTCTCTTTTACATCACTCTACCTATCAATCCCTCCTTTACATCACTCTACCTATCAATCTCTCTTTTACATCCCTCTACCTATCAATCAGTCTTTTACATCCCTCTACCTATCAATCTCTCCTTTACATCACTCTACCTATGAATCTCTCTTTTACATCACTCTACCTATGAATCTCTCCTTTACATCACTCTACCTATCAATCTCTCTTTTACATCCCTCTACCTATCAATCTCTCCTTTACATCCCTCTACCTATCGGTCTCTCCTTTACATCCCTCTACTTATCAATCTCTCCTTTACATCACTCTACCTATCAATCCCTCCTTAAATCCCGCTACCTATCAATCTCTCTTTTACATCCCTCTACCTATCAATCTCTCTTTTACATCCCTCTACCTATCAATCTCTCCATTACATCACTCTACCTATCAATCTCTCTTTTACATCCCTCTACCTATCAATCTCTCCTTTACATCCCTCTACCTATCAATCTCTCCTTTACATCACTCTACCTATCAATCTCTCCATTACATCACTCTACCTATCAATCTCTCTTTTACATCCCTCTACCTATCAATCTCTCCTTTACATCCCTCTACCTATCAATCTCTCTTTTACATCACTCTACCTATCAATCTCTCCATTACATCACTCTACCTATCAATCTCTCTTTTACATCCCTCTACCTATCAATCTCTCCTTTACATCACTCTACCTATAAATCTCTCCTTTACATCACTCTACCTATCAATCTCTCTTTTACATCCCTCTACCTATATATCTCCTTTACATCACTCTACCTATCAATCTCTCCTTTACATCACTCTACCTATCAATCTCTCTTTTACATCACTCTATCTATCAATCTCTCTTTTACATTACTCTATCTATCAATCTCTCTTTTACATCCCTCTACGTATCAATCTCTCCTTTACATCCCTCTACCTATCAATCTCTCTTTTACATCACTCTACCTATCAATCTCTCCATTACATCACTCTACCTATCAATCTCTTTTTTACATCCCTCTACCTATCAATCTCTCCTTTACATCACTTTACCTATCAATCTCTCTTTTACATCCCTCTACCTATATATCTCCTTTACATCACGCTACCTATCAATCTCTCCTTTACATCACTCTACCTATCAATCTCTCTTTTACATCACTCTATCTATCAATCTCTCTTTTACATCCCTCTACCTATCAATCTCTCCATTACATCACTCTACCTATCAATCTCTCTTTTCCATCCCTCTACCTATCAATCTCTCCATTACATCACTCTACCTATCAATATCTCTTTTACATCACTCTACCTATCAATCTCTCCATTACATCACTCTACCTATCAATCTCTCTTTTACATCCCTCTACCTATCAATCTCTCCTTTACATCACTCTATCAATCTCTCTTTTACATCCCTCTACCTATATATCTCCTTTACATCACTCTACCTATCAATCTCTCCTTTACATCACTCTACCTATCAATCTCTATTTTACATCACTCTATCTATCAATCTCTCTTTTACATCCCTCTACGTATCAATCTCTCTTTTACATCACTCTACCTATCAATCTCTCTTTTACATCACTCTACCTATCAATTTCTCTTTTTCATCCCTCTACCTATCAATCTCTCCTTTATATCACTCTACCTATCAATCTCTCTTTTACATCACTCTACCTATCAATCTCTCCTTTACATCACTCTACCTATCAATCTCTCTTTTACATCCCTCTACCTATATATCTCCTTTACATCACTCTACCTATCAATCTCTCCTTTACATCAGTCTACCTATCAATCTCTCTTTTACATCACTCTATCTATCAATCTCTCTTTTACATCCCTCTACGTATCAATCTCTCTTTTACATCACTCTACCTATCAATCTCTCTTTTACATCCCTCTACCTATCAATCTCTCCTTTACATCACTCTACCTATCAATCTCTCCTTTACATCACTCTACCTATCAATCTCTCAATTACATCAGTCTACCTATCAATCTCTCTTTTACATCCCTCTACCTATCAATCTCTCTTTTACATCACTCTACCAATCAATCTCTCCATTACATCACTCTACCTATCAATCTCTCTTTTACATCCCTCTACCTATCAATCTCTCCTTTACATCACTCTACCTATCAATCTCTCTTTTACATCCCTCTACCTATCAATCTCTCTTTTACATCACTCTACCTATCAATTTCTCTTTTTCATCCCTCTACCTATCAATCTCTCCTTTACATCAGTCTACCTATCAATCTCTCCTTTACATCCCTCTACCTATCAATCTCTTTTACATCACTCTACCTATCAATCTCTCTTTTACATCACTCTACCTATCAATCTCTCTTTTACATTCCTCTGTTTATCAATCTCTCTTTTACATTCCTCTGTTTATTAATTTCTCTTTTACATCCCTCTACCTATCAATCTCTCTTTTACATCACTCTACCTATCAATCTCTCTTTTACATCCCTCTACCTATCAATCTCTCTTTTACATCACTGTACCTATCGATCTCTTTTTTACATCACTGTACCTATCAATCTCTCCTTTACATCCCTCTACATATCAATCTATCCTTTACACCCCTCTACCTATCAATCTCTCTTTTACATCCCTCTACCTATCAATCTCTCGTTTACATCCCTCTACCTATCAATCTCTCTTTTAAATCCCTCTACCTATCAATCTCTTTTTTACATCACTCTACCTATCAATCTCTCTTTTACATCACTGTACCTATCAATCTCTCCTTTACATCCCTTTACCTATCAATCTCTCCTTTACATCCCTCTACCTATCAATCTCTCTTTTACATCCCTCTACCTATCAATCTCTCCTTTACATCCCTCTACCTATCAATCTATTTTTTACATCACTCTACCTATCAATCTCTCCTTTACATCCCTCTACCTATCAATCTCTCCTTTACATCACTCTATCAATCTCTCTTTTACATCCCTCTACCTATATATCTCCTTTACATCACTCTACCTATCAATCTCTCTTTTACATCACTCTATCTATCAATCTCTCTTTTACATCCCTCTACGTATCAATCTCTCTTTTACATCACTCTACCTATCAATCTCTCTTTTACATCACTCTACCTATCAATTTCTCTTTTTCATCCCTCTACCTATCAATCTCTCCTTTATATCACTCTACCTATCAATCTCTCTTTTACATCACTCTACCTATCAATCTCTCCTTTACATCACTCTACCTATCAATCTCTCTTTTACATCCCTCTACCTATATATCTCCTTTACATCACTCTACCTATCAATCTCTCCTTTACATCAGTCTACCTATCAATCTCTCTTTTACATCACTCTATCTATCAATCTCTCTTTTACATCCCTCTACGTATCAATCTCTCTTTTACATCACTCTACCTATCAATCTCTCTTTTACATCCCTCTACCTATCAATCTCTCCTTTACATCACTCTACCTATCAATCTCTCCTTTACATCACTCTACCTATCAATCTCTCAATTACATCAGTCTACCTATCAATCTCTCTTTTACATCCCTCTACCTATCAATCTCTCTTTTACATCACTCTACCAATCAATCTCTCCATTACATCACTCTACCTATCAATCTCTCTTTTACATCCCTCTACCTATCAATCTCTCCTTTACATCACTCTACCTATCAATCTCTCTTTTACATCCCTCTACCTATATATCTCCTTTACATCACTCTACCTATCAATCTCTCCTTTACATCAGTCTACCTATCAATCTCTCTTTTACATCACTCTATCTATCAATCTCTCTTTTACATCCCTCTACGTATCAATCTCTCTTTTACATCACTCTACCTATCAATCTCTCTTTTACATCACTCTACCTATCAATCTCTCTTTTACATCCCTCTACCTATCAATCTCTCCTTTACATCCCTCTACCTATCAATCTCTCCTTTACATCCCTCTACCTATCAATCTCTCTTTTACATCCCTCTACCTATCAATTTCTCTTTTTCATCCCTCTACCTATCAATCTCTCCTTTACATCAGTCTACCTATCAATCTCTCCTTTACATCCCTCTACCTATCAATCTCTCTTTTACATCACTCTACCTATCAATCTCTCTTTTACATCACTCTACCTATCAATCTCTCTTTTACATTCCTCTGTTTATCAATCTCTCTTTTACATTCCTCTGTTTATTAATTTCTCTTTTACATCCCTCTACCTATCAATCTCTCTTTTACATCACTCTACCTATCAATCTCTCTTTTACATCCCTCTACCTATCAATCTCTCTTTTACATCACTGTACCTATCAATCTCTTTTTTACATCACTGTACCTATCAATCTCTCCTTTACATCCCTCTACATATCAATCTATCCTTTACACCCCTCTACCTATCAATCTCTCTTTTACATCCCTCTACCTATCAATCTCTCGTTTACATCCCTCTACCTATCAATCTCTCTTTTAAATCCCTCTACCTATCAATCTCTTTTTTACACCACTCTACCTATCAATCTCTCTTTTACATCACTGTACCTATCAATCTCTCCTTTACATCCCTTTACCTATCAATCTCTCCTTTACATCCCTCTACCTATCAATCTCTCTTTTACATCCCTCTACCTATCAATCTCTCCTTTACATCCCTCTACCTATCAATCTATTTTTTACATCACTCTACCTATCAATCTCTCCTTTACATCCCTCTACCTATCAATCTCTCTTTTACATCCCTCTACCTATCAATCTCTCTTTTACATTCCTCTGTTTATTAATCTCTCTTTTACATCACTCTACCTATCAATCTATCCTTTACATCACTCTACCTATCAATCTCTCTTTTACATCCCTCTACCTATCAATCTCTCTTTTACATTCTTCTGTTTATTAATCTCTCCTTTACATCCCTCTACCTATCAATCTCTCTTTTACATCCCTCTACCTATCAATCTCTCCTTTACATCCCTCTACCTATCAATCTCTCTTTTACATCCCTCTACCTATCAATCTCTCTTTTACATCCCTCTACCTATCAATCTCTCCTTTACATCACTCTACCTATCAATCTATCCTTTACATCACTCTACCTATCAATCTCTCCTTTACATCCCTCTACCTATCAATCTCTCTTTTAAATCCCTCTACCTATCAATCTCTCTTTTAAATCCCTCTACCTATCAATCTCTCTTTTACATCCCTCTACCTATCAATCTATCCTTTACATCACTCTACCTATCAATCTCTCCTTTACATCCCTCTACCTATCAATCTCTCTTTTAAATCCCTCTACCTATCAATCTCTCTACCTCTCAATCTCTCTTTTACATCACTGTACCTATCAATTTCTCTTTTACATCACTCTACCTATCAATCTCTCTTTTACATCTCTCTACCTATCAATCTCTCCTTATAGCAGTCTATCTATCAATCTCTTTTTTACATCAGTCTATTGATTAATCTTTCTTTATATTAGGCTACCATTTTTTTTTTTACATGTCTATTGATCTCTCCTTATTAGACAATTATAGCTGCAAGTAACTTTTAATACAAATAATTCACAAGAATATGGTAGCCAGTATTTTTATCTAATACTATTAATTTTCAAGAAGATATTTTTAATCCATAGATCGGACCCTAACAGGTACTATCACTTTGGGTCAGAGTGGATCAGGGAGTAAAGGCAATAAATAGCGACCTGACATTTCTTCAGAGCTTTGAAACTGGAAACTCACCATCAAATGCAATTTAGTTGTTGCATATTGACCTCTGACTCGGCCAAGCTGTCGGGTGAGAAGTGCGCCTGTGTAGGTGGCAGGTGCATCCAGTCGAGACCTTGACTGTCGACGGGTTGAATTGAGTGGGCGTAAAACCATGATATAACCTGGGTGAGACAGGAAGTCAGGCAGTTTGAGTTCAGAGCTTGAAGTCAGTGTTTCAGATCGAGCTGTGAGAACCAGCTCTCAGCAGAGAAGCTGGGCCCCCAGGTCCCCGGTTGAGCAGCCCAGGAGAACGAGAAAGACGCATTGCCATGGCCGGAGGAGCTGGGGGGTCAAAATGTTACAGTCTTTGTTCAGTCTCCAACTCACCTCTCACACATAACCTTTTGTAACCCTTTCCAAGCATTACGAATAAAGTGAGAGGTATATTTTTCTAAAGAACTGTGTCCGCTTATCTTTATTGAGTCGTTATGTTTCTGCATGTATATGTGTATGTATGGTTGTTCATAGCTATACAACATCGTGTCATATCCCGAACCCCCTTTTTTGGGGAGCTGAATCTAACTCTTCTGCAGAGGAGGGAGTTGGAATATTCTAATCCTCACTTCCAACAGAATTTTCTATCTATTACTAATAATTCATACATGATTATAAGGTTTAAATTTACTATTCCTATGAAATAATAATTATTTGTTGGCACATGTTTAAATTGTTTCAAGCATTCTTATTTAATACTAATAATTTGCAAGCATGGTTTCAAGTAACTAATAATAATCCTTAGATTTCAAGTCTTCCTAACATTCTATTTTCCCTATAATGATGATGATGATGAAAGTATTTACTCACCCAACCCCTCTATCATAATGAGTATGTGACACAAGGTCAATTTCTAAGGTGTACTTTGCTTAAAAATTGACTTTTAAGCTAGTTTTGAATCCAAAGTTTTTTCTTGACTAGTTGCTTTACCAAGGCTAAAGAACTCAGTCTGTCCTACTATTTACCCTGAACTGTGAGTAGATGAGATGGATTCAAGCCTTTCCCAAAGGCATCAGCACAAAACTGAAATTCAAACAGTTTCATCCAGGATTTGAACTCAGGTTGTCAATTCCATTTCCTGTGATAATAACTGTTACACTAAGTGTGCCTCTTTAATGATGATATTGTTCTGATGAGTCACTGTCCTATGACTATCAATGAATAATCTTCTGATGAAAATATATTGTCCTCACTATGCAACAATTATTGCTCTAACAAAAATCTTTCTACAATGTGCTGTTTTTGCTGTGTCATCATAGCATACAAACATACACAAATTTTATCATTATATAGATAAGACTGAAAGTAAATAATGGATTGTAATCCGACAATATGTAAAGAAACATTGATAACAAAGTAATAATCCAAGTAGAAGGAGGGATTTATTGAGAAGCAAAGTCGACACAATAGCATTTCAGTTCTTATGAACCACCATCATCAGGACTGTGAGGGATTATATTAGTGATGTTAAATCAATGATGGATGTGTAAAAAGTTCAAGTATAAAAATCTAGGGAAAATTTGTATAACTAGAAAATGTTGGCCGTTTATGACAAGAAAAAGTTGGCTGTTTGATTAATGAATCAGCGTTTGTTGTTTTAAATTACGTCATTTGACTTATTAGAAATATTGTGTAGAATTTATGTTCAATTTGTTTATCGAGAAAGATTTCGAATCATTCCTTGTTTTAGAACTGAAATGCTATAGGGTCGACTTTGCTTCTCAATAAATCTCTCCTACTTGGATTACCTTGTTATCAATTTTTCTCTACATAAATAAGATTCTATATCTTATACATTTTTTTAAGGCAAACAAAAAAATATGGATCTGATGTCAAATCCTTACAGGACACACTGACAACTAAAAAACATGTATAGATCTGTGTGTCCTGATGATTAAAAAACTCTTCTTTAAAGAAATTCTATAAGTTTTCCAGATATATGAAGTCCGTGAAAGAATAGTTTAAAGTAAAAACTACCTCAATATACAGAGATTTTGGGGGGTGCATGTCCTGGGTAAGGTCAAGGCCATTGTCACCAATGTTTCTCATGTACACAGCCAACATTTTATTGTATCGATTAAACCAGCTTATCTGTAAAATATAAAAAGGAAAACTTTGACAGAATCAAGAGAAAAAAAAAAAAAAAAATTACCATGAATAAATATCAAAGTAGATCAATAAATCTGTAGCCTGACATAGTTATAAGCCAAATTTGGATCTGAAATTTTCACTGTATAATGAACATTATTGATTTCAGATGAGGGAGGAGGCACTCCTTGGGGAGAAGGCCCCTTAGAACTAAGCTATTATTAATTCTTACCCACCCTGTATGAATGCTAAGAGAGTATACTCTTTCAGGATGAAATTCTTCACTGCTCTCATAAAAGAAAATCAACTATATATAACAATAAGGTCAGCTACAACTGGCCAATCATTATCATATTTAGCCAACCCCTCCGCTCGGGCAGGATATGAGACAAGGTCAATTTTTAAGCAGAGTTTAACAGGTTTGAATTCAGAGTTTTCCTTCTCCTAGACTAGTTGCCTCATCAAGGCTGAAGAAACCAGTCTGTTCTACTATTTACCCATAGCTGGAGGGAGAATAATTGGATTCATACCTTTCCCAAGGGTATTAGTGCTATGTGAAATGCAATCAGTCTCGTCCAGGATTTGAACTCATGTTGCCGTGTCCATTTCCTACGGCGATAACCATTACACCACGGGCACCTCCTGGCCAATCATTATAAACACAAAAATCATTGAAATTACCCAACCATAAATAGCACAATAGCTATGCAAGTATGAATTAACTTCTTGTGCCATTTACTGGGCCATTGGCCAAATGAGTAGAGTGTTTGCCAATGGTCTGAGAGTCCGGGGTTTCAATCCCAGGTCGAGTCATACCAAAGACTCAAAAAAATAGTACTTGATGTTGCCTTGCTCAACATTCAGCATTATAAGGTAAGGATCAAGAGTAAAGAGGAGCAATCCAGGGAATGGAGTAGCGCCCTCCCCTACGCCTCAGTGTAGTAGCTATTGAAAAGGAAGCCTTCAGGTCACCCTTGACTAAGGTCACCAACTTTACTCATAATAGATTGGTAAAATCTGTTATTGATATGTAGCATAGCATTTAAATTAAGTCCTGAGGTGTTAAACATATGAAAAAACACAGCATGTCAATCAGTATGATTGAGAGCTACTGAACCCAAAATCAATCTAAAACCATGGTTCGCACTGGATGGTTTTAATCAGGAGACCAAAGTGATTCTAGAGTTAGAAAGTTGAATGCTCCATTTTGCTCACTGATTCTCCATTTAGACCACATCAGGTAATGAAGGAAAATTTGCTAAGAAAATAAAAATGTGCATGTGAATTTATGGTCCCATTGTCATTCATCATCTCAGCAGAGAAGAATTTAGAACAACTGGAGAGGATGAAACGAGACAAGACAAAGATGGCGACATAAGGCAACTGAAGAATGAAGGAGAGAAGAAGGAAAGTGAAGAGATATGAGCTGCCCAATCAACCTAGAGTAGAAGCCAATATAACATAGAATGGCTGATGTGAAACAGAAATGCAACAAAGAGGTTGCAATTCACAATTAACAAAGAGGTTTCTGGGTTCTTCTCTTGGGTTATATACCTGGACAAGGGCTGAATAACGGAACAGTCAAAACTAACAATGTTATCAATACAAAAAAGAGGAGGAGGAGGTTCAATTGTTTGAAATAATTTCTGGTATGTTAATGACTCTTCTCCACAAACTTATTGACAAAAAGCAGTGTCTTTTTTATGGTAAATGATCTCATTATAAATCATACTAACTTCTTGCTCACACATATTGTAACGTATGTCCATGGGTAGAACACTACCGAATTCCCATCTCATTTCTTGGATGATTTGTAGACGTTTATACCTATATAAGGAAAGAAAGATACATACAACTTTAAAAACTGAATGTAGTCCCTCTTTTTTTTTTTTTTAAAGTTTCATAATTATCAGTATTCTTAATTAAGTCGGTGACCTTAGTTGAGGGTGACCTGAAGGCTCCCTTTTCAAGAGCTACTACACCTAGGTGTAGAGGAGGTCACTACTCTTTTCCCTGGATTGCTCCACTTTACCCTTGACATGTACCTTATATTGCTGAGTGTTAAGCAAGTAGGTATCAAGTACCATTTTTAAAGTCTTTGGTATGACATGACCTGGGATTGAACCCAGGTCTCCCAGGCCATTAGTGAACACTCTATCTACTAGACCAATGAGCTGGTTCTAAATTACATTGCCATAATTTCCTCATGTAATGTTTAGCCAATATTTTTTTTTCTAAAAATTAAAAAAACTTTCCAAATTATTTTTCTAATGAAGATTGCACAAAGTGAAACGTAAGGATAAATATATGATACACCACGAAATTGTTTTTTACATTTTATTTCAGCCGGGCTATTGGCCTAATGAGTAGAGTGTTCGCCAATGGCCTGGGAGACCGGGGTTCAATCCCAGGTCGAGTCATACCAAAGACTCAAAAAATAGTACTTGATGCCGCCTTACTTAGCACTCAGCATTATAAGGTAAGGATCAAGGGTAAAGTGGAGCAATCCAGGGAAGGAGTAGCACTCTTCCTTGCACCTCGGTGTAGTAGTTATTGAAAAGGGAGCCTTTGAGTCACTCTTGACAAAGGTCGCCAACTTTATCTTATATAATATACATTTGAGACTTTCAGAGAAATAAACTTCATTTAATGACATAATTACAAAGAAGGATTCTATAACACTCACGGGTAGATAAAAATTCTATAACTGATACATAAGATTAGTTTGGCTTGGTTTTTTTTGTTTAATGGCATATCAACATTTGTGGGTTATTTAATGTCAAAGCCATTCTTGTAGAACAATGTCTGTTATACTGTTTAAATCATAGCTGGGGGAGGGATAAAGGGGTTCATACCTTTCGAAAAGGTATTAGTCCAAAAGTAAACATAACATAACTAGAGTTCAAACTTGGTTACTTTGCGGCTACATTCCATCAACTTTAGCCATTATACTGTGGAGACTTTCCTTGGATAGATGAGAATTCTTCAAGACTTCTTTTACACCTTTGGCTATGTAAGAATTCTTTTACACATATGGGTATGAAAATTTTTTTTTACACCTATGGGTATATAAAAATTCTTTTACACATATGGGTATGTAGAGAAGAGGAAAATCTCGTATTTTGTTTTGGCGCGCTATTTAATTCAACACTGAATTTCACCCAATCAGGATGACTTATCCCATTCAGCCCGGACCTTCATTTCCGGCTAGCAAAACGGGTGAGCGGCCAAACACACTCTCTTCGGCTTGAGACGGCGACCAGAACGGATGTGTCTCTGGTCGCCCCTGCTTAGCGATGCCCTTTAGCTAAACAAGCCACCCAGTGCGGACATATCACTGTGGCTTTAACCCTAGCAGCAGCACAGCGAGGGAACCTTCTAATTTATGGATTCTTTGCGTCTAATATATTTTAGACCAAGGAATCCCAGTTGAATATGAATTAGATACGTTCAGCATGCCTTCCACAAGCACCACAAAAATTTACTATGTCGATCCGAGCGCCACTCCGCTCTCGACACAAAACTACACTGCGACTTTGAATACTTCCCTCACACGTCCAACGACACGCTGCCATTTCCAGCATCCCGCTAAGCCATTTCGTCTTAAACATCCAGCAAGCCTAAACACCACGAGTCTTGCAGCACCAAGAACAAACCTCCTCAAAGCTGCAAATAAACACTTTCGCTGTTGTGTGTTGTTAAAGAAAAGTCTTGTAATTCATATCTGTGTGCCTTAAAAAAATAGCGTTAAACAATAACCTTTTCACCTCACCTGTGTTGTCTTCAAAACCGCTATAAAATGGTGACCCCGCATAGCACCTTCTGAAGTGCGAGACAACTAAAAACTATTCATAACAACACCTTTCGACCTTCGCCATCTTACTTCATCTTCAACCAACCTTTATATACCTTGCCACACTCGGAGAGGAAACGACACAACGTAAACACACATACGTTACACCCTTTTCCTCGCTGGACCAAACAAACTTTTCCTCACTTACCAACAACCTTCTGATAACAAACACAGCCTTACGAACATGCTCCATCCAAAAAAAAATTTTCAAATGTGCCCGCCAAACTATCTTCAAGGACTATCCATACAATGTGGAATTTTTTTTTTCAGCAAAACTATCAACACACTTTTTCACTTCCTAACTCGCAAAATAGGTAACTTTAACTTTCACTCACCCTACTCCTATTTTGTTTTCTACAGCAACATGGGTTACCTCTCCCACTACCTCACTAAAACCTACAGCGACTGCTATCAATTCCAGAGGACCCAAAAAAACTCACACTACTCCTCTGAAATATACTGCTACTTCTGTATGCCAATTTCTCGCCTCATGAACTTTTTTTTCTCAGTGACATTTTGTTTTTTAAAAAAAACGTACCACTAGGTACACACACAAAAAAAAAAAGAACTAAACAGGACACTTTCCCTTTTTTTTATTAATTTGCTTTTGTTCGTTTTTCTTTATATGTATGTATTATATTTCATTGTTTGTATTTGCTCTTTCGTGTTGTGACACTCGTGGCTCTTTTCTTTCTTTTCCCTTCTCTTACAATTTTGTGTATCGAATATCAGGTATTCCATACCTGAAATTCTGGGGCCAACCTATGTAGAGAAGAGGAAAATCTCGTATTTTGTTTTGGCGCGCTATTTAATTCAACACTGAATTTCACCCAATCAGGATGACTTATCCCATTCAGCCCGGACCTTCATTTCCGGCTAGCAAAACGGGTGAGCGGCCAAACACTCCCTCTTCGGCTTGAGACGGCGACCAGAACGGACGTGTTTCTGGTCGCCCCTGCTTAGCGATGCCCTTTAGCTAAACAAGCCACCCAGTGCGGACATATCACTGTGGCTTTAACCCTAGCAGCAGCACAGCGAGGGAACCTTCTAATTTATGGATTCTTTGCGTCTAATATATTTTAGACCAAGGAATCCCAGTTGAATATGAATTAGATACGTTCAGCATGCCTTCCACAAGCACCACAAAAATTTACTATGTCGATCCGAGCGCCACTCCGCTCTCGACACAAAACTACACTGTGACTTTGAATACTTCCCTCACACGTCCAACGACACGCTGCCATTTCCAGCATCCCGCTAAGCCATTTCGTCTCAAACATCCAGCAAGCCTAAACACCACGAGTCTTGCAGCACCAAGAACAAACCTCCACAAAGCTGCAAATAAAAACTTTCGCTGTTGTGTGTTGTTAAAGAAAAGTCTCGTAATTCATATTTGTGTGCCTTAAAAAATATAGCGTTAAACAATAACCTTTCCACTTCACTTGTGTTGCCCTCAAAACCGCTATAGGTATATAAAATTCTTTTACACTTATGGGTATGTAAAAATTCTTTTACACCTTTGGCTATGTAAGAATTCTTTTACACATATGGGTATGAAAAAATTCTTTTACACCTATGGGTATATAAAAATTCTTTTACACATATGGGTATGTAAAAATTCTTTTACACATATGGGTATATAAAATTCTTTTACACCTCTGGCTATGTAAGAATTCTTTTACACATATGGGTATGAAAAAATTCTTTTACACCTATGGGTATATAAAAATTCTTTTACACATATGGGTATGTAAAAATTCTTTTACACATATGGGTATATAAAATTCTTTTACACCTCTGGCTATGTAAGAATTCTTTTATACATATGGGTATGAAAAAATTCTTTTTCACCTATGGGTATGGAAGAAAACTTTAACACTTATGGGCACATAAGATTTCTATAACAATTACAGGTATGTAAGAATTTTATAACATTTAGAAGTAAGTAATGATTTCCAAAGAGGTAAACTTGACTTGATAATCACAAACAATGATTCTATAACTCAGCTATGTAAAAACCTTATAACACTTACAGGTATGTAAGAAGACATCGTTTGTTCCTTTCAAGTGCTGCATGTCGTACCTGGACACCAGAAAATAAGCCAGTTTCTCCAGCTACTGTGTCACTTCTGAAAGAAAGAAAAAAAAATACTTGCATATTATGTTGAGTAAAGTTTGAAATCAAATCCGACAGAATGAAAAAGAAAAAGACAGTATGGAAATTTGACATACCTTCTTCATCTTGAGGAGTATACCAACAAGTTTTATAAAAAAATCCATACAGCCATCTTGGGGGAGGTAACTAACAAATACACCAAGAGACATCAATTTTGATAGGCCCGTTGGTGGGGGTTAGAATACAACAACTGTATCCTCTACAGAAGGGATAAGACCCCATCAAAAGAGTCACGAGTATGACACTAACCTGAATCTGATAGTGAGGCTCCAGTTCTGAAACTCTGTGGAGTGTAAGGTACCCATTCATTGCCATTATTCCCAAGTCCACTCTGTCCAGGAGTGGCAGTACCTGTCAGGGTCCCATCTACAGTTAAAATCAATCTGTTTTCTAATCCTTTCAGGAATTCTCAATACCATATAACTGTGTGCAAATTAATTGAATTAAGAACAATTACTTGAAACTATAATTGTTTGGTTTGGTTGAGTCTTATGGCATATCAACCATTGAAGGTTATTTCATGCCAAATCCGATTTATACATATTAGATATAAATTTGTTGACATAGGTCAACAAAGTTAAATAGTTCCAAGTATTTCAATGTATCACTAACAATTAATTTAAACATCAGTCATTTGCTTACACAAAGTTAAATGATCAAACAGTTCTATTTCAAGCAATTCAATTCAGCATAAGTCATTTGTTTGCACTCAGTTTAAACATCAAATAGGATCTTTTCAGGTGCTATCACTCCAGGTCAGAAAGGCCCTGGGAGCAATAGCAATAAAGCCAGGTCTTACCCCTCTTCAGAGATGCAGTCAGCAAATTCTACAGCCACAGACAACTGAGCTAATTGTTTACTAAGGATTAATTATTGATATCAATATGCATAGTTTGGAATGAGCCGCCGTAGGCATTGGCCTCCATGTCAATGCACACAAAACTGAATATATGTGTTACAACCAAACAGGCGACATTACCACATTAGACGGAGCATCTCTGAAACTAGTAGACAAATTCACCTACCTAGGAAGTAGCGTCTCATCAACCGAAAAGACATCGACACACGACTAACAAAAGCATGGACAGCTATCGATAGGCTCTCGATCATATGGAAATCAGACCTGACTGATAAAATGAAACGCAGTTTCTTCCAGGCAGCAATTGTATCGATACTACTATATGGATGCACTACTTGGATGCTAACTAAACGGCTGAAGAAGAAACTAGACGGCAATTACACAAGAATGTTGAGAGCAATATTGAACAAGTCCTAGCATCAACACCCCACAAGACACCAACTATAGGGCCACTTGCCTCCCATCACGAAAACTATCCAAGTTAGACGAACCAGACACGCAGGACACTGCTGGAGAAGCAAGGACGAATTCATCAGTGATGTACTCCTATGGACCCCCGCATATGGCCAAGCAAAAGCAGGATGACCAGCTCGAAAATACATACAGCAGCTATGTGAGGATACGGGATGTAACCCTGAAGACCTGCCAAAAGCGATGAATGAAAGGGAGAAGTGGCGAGAGAGGGTCAGGGATATCCGTACTGGCGGTAGGACTTGATGATGATGAATTAATTAATATTATTATTAATTACTTGATAATATAATACTGTGCAAATAATAATAATAATTATTAAAAAGAAATAGTAACTTATATACCATATAACTGTGGATAAATTATTATTATTAGATAGAAATACTTGATGTCATATAACTGCATGCAAAAAAAAAAAAATATTATAAACAAATAAAAAATAAAATGCCATCATAAAAAATTATACATTGGAACATTGAAAATATAGTTATGATTGCAACCAAATATCTAGAAATTAATAATTTGGCATTAAATAATCCATAAGAATTTGGTATGCCATTAAACAAATAAACCAATTTTGTCTGTATATGCACAATCCTCCACATTCTCATATCCAATAATCTTTTTAAATCATTGGTTTGGTGTTTTGTTTAATCGCATATCAAACTTTGTAGGTTATTTAATGCCAAGTCATCCTTGTAGGAGGACAGTAAAATTGGGGACTGTAGTCGAGGGTGACCCGAAGGCTCCCTTTTTGATAGCTTCTACACCAAGGTGTAAGGGAGGGCACTACTCCTTTCCCTCGATTGCTCCACTTTACCTTGATCCTTACCTTATAATGCTGAGTGTTAATCAAGGTAGCATCAAGTACCATTTTTTGAGTCTTTGGTATGACTTAACCTGGGATTGAACCCAGGTCTACTGGACCATTGGCGAACACTCTAACCATTAACAGGACAGTAGTGATGCTATTTAAAGCTGGGGAGATAAGGGGGTTCATACTTTTCCCAAGGGTATTTGTTCCGAGGCTGAAGAAAGCATGATAGTCAAAGTCATGTTGATCACCTTCGATATGAGAGGTATCGTCTACATTGAGTTCTTATCACAGGACCAGATGATTAATCAACAAGTCTTCAAGGAGATCCTGTGGCATATGCTTTGCTTCGTGCATGAGAAGAGATGTGAATTAACATGACAGCCTAGGAGAAGCAAAACTCGGAACTTATTTCATGCTGTATCTAGCTATCAGTGGGGAGGTTGGGTAAATCCATACATGCCGCTATGAGCAACAAACAATTATCCAGGTGGTTTGAATTCAGAGTTTTTCCTTCCTTCTCTTATATTGGATGCCATACCAACGCTAAAGAGCTTACTCTGCCCTCCAACTGGAGAAAAAAGAAGAGATAGGTTTGTGGGGTGAGGTGTGCGTAAAGAAGCGGAATAGATAATGGTTGTAAAACGGCGTGGACAAAATGAACATTTAAAACAAGGTGAACGAACAAAAACAAATTTATATTCTATAATATCAAAACTTACATTAATACATGAAAACATAACTAACTCTACTAACATACTGATAGTGTGTATATATGTGTGAGCTCGTGTGTGTGTGTGCGTGTGTGTGTGTGTAACACAACTAAACTACAAAAAGAATTGTAAAATTAAAATGTCCTTTTTCTATGATTAGAAACCGGTAGTTTTTTAGAGACGGGAAAGCGTCTCATAGTTCTTGTATATAAATGTCTGCGAGGCATGGTGTTGCTGATACGGGTGAATTTCGTCAAAGAGAAGGTGTTGCCGCTACGAAGAAAATTCGTAAAAGAGAAAGAATGTGTTTTAAGACAGCGTATTTATAGAAAAAATCGTCTGATCAGTGGCTCAAGACGCAGGACTTGAATTTTCGCGCGCCGACGTAGTTGTAAGCATATCACGTGGTCCTCCTGGCCAATGGTTTTCCGAGACTGAACATTGAGCGTCCGCCATCTTTGTGGGAACAAGTGGCATACCGCCCAAATTAAATTATAGGAGTGTAAAGTCCTATAGGTTTATGCTCTTTCGGAAGGTATTAGGATGGAGTCCAGAATTTGGTCTGCCAAGTCCATTTCTTATGTAATACTTTCATCTAGATTCCTACCCTTCTCCCAAAATTACTTGAAAAAAAAAAAAAATTAAAAAAAAAAAACAGCAGCAGCATTAGTAACTTACACATCTTTCTGGTTCTGTTCATATAATGATTTCATTTCATCCAAAACTTGCCGTACACAATCCTCCTAAAAAGAATCATACAATTAAACAATTTAATTTCATCAACACATTTAGGTACTGTAATTATCTGTATATAACACGCCTCCCTAATTTCGGACCACGAAATTCTAGGAGGAAAAAAATCTTAGGAATAACACCCAGTGACTTTTTAGAATTTGTAGCAGCTAAATTTAACTAAAAATCTTGGCATTTTAAAAACTTTTTATCAGTTTGTACTGATTAAAAATAAGAATTTAAATAGTTTACATTATGTCTTAAAACACAAAATTTTCACAATATTTAGAGCAAACACACGGCCGTGTTCACACAAAAATGCAATAAGCTTGCAGTGAAAATAACTCAAATTAGGAAAAACAAAATTATAAAACAAACACACTCCAGTGTATATTTTTCTGCAACGACGTAAAACACATTAGTTTGGACTATTGATATGACTTTCGGTCATACAGTCCCGAATATGGCGAGGCATGGGTCCGGAAAAAGTTAGTTATTTAGTTCTTGTGTATAATACGCATCTCTAACTTTCAAGAAAATAGTGTCTTATACATAAATAATTACGGTATTTCAATATTTCTCACAATAATGCTAAATTAGCATTCACAAAAAAATTTCCATGGCAAAAAATTAATAAATGAATAAAATAAAATAAAATAAAAGGTTATCGTATATATAAAATGAAATGGAAGAGATCACTAAAAATTTAATCCAGAAATCATAGACAAGTTTTTTTAAAGCTCCTTTTTGAAAATACAATATTACTCCAAAATGAATACACCCCTGCTAGATTTTCTAAAAATAAAATGTTAATTTTCTTTTAAAATGTAAATCGAACTTTCAAAAATATATTAGGTATCTGCAAAAGTTTCCAGGGAAGTTATCTAGCTTTTAAATAGAAACCGCCGAGAACTTATGCACACACAATTTTGTAATTCAAGTGTAGCTTTCCATTGTAATATTGACATATTCCGTAATATCGTCAAAGAGTTTTTTTGTTGTTTTTTTAAATTTGTGATGATTACAAAAACTACAATATAAAAATTTTAAAATCAGGAATATTAAAAGTCAATCGAGTTGGAGTTGCAGTAAATGAGATTGGAATAAAATGAGTGTTGTTTTTTCCTTTTTTTTTTTTAAATAGATTCTTTAATGTAAGTATTTTTCCCACTGCGTTAAATTATCTTTATTTTCGAAGAACTATATTTTCTTTCCTTTACTTACATTATATGGTGTCAGACTGCCTGAATTACTTCTGCTGAGTTCTTTTATCAGCTCAAAAGCTTTTGAAGCTAACATTTTCTTTCTTCTTTAATTACTTCAGTTCTTTGAAAATATCGCATCTCCCGCGAAACTGAAGACAAAACGAAGTCGCTTACGTAAAAAAGGCCATCATTTAGCATTGACAGTTTGGATCAAGAAAACGTTTTTCATATTTTGGCGATTGAAATATTTGTATTTCTATTTTTTAAAATTTAAATAAGCTGTATTGGATTAATTAAAAAAAAAATTCGATTTATACTTGTTTATAACCTAAGGGATATTCAAGGGAAGTCATTAGTATTGATTGTCGCACATGTCGGATGTAAATATGGTAAGTTACTTACTTACTTATTTATTTATTTAAGTCATTTATGCTCCGATTTATTTAACTTTTTTTTAATAATGGGTCATCAGTTTTTAAATATATTTACCTCAATAATAGAGGAGCCTTGTAGTAATGTAATGATTTATAAACTGGTTCTCGCAGATCATTTCTTAGTCTGTTTGATACTAATTTCAACTTTGAACAACCTCGTACGTGTATTATGGCCTTGTATCAAAATTAAGCTTAACACAAGACTAGAATTATGGGATGCCCAATGAGAAACGAATTTAATTAACAAAAATCGAGTTAATCTAGCTTGCCAACCATTACACCACGTGCGGTACTTAGCTTAGGGAATATAAGTACCTGGGGTAAACATTTAAAAGAAATAACTGCTTTTTGCCCAAATTGAAATAGTGAAATACACATTTTTTTTAATTAACATTTTTTACTTTTTCAAAAATTATTTTTAATCATATCTATTCGGTATTTTTATAAAATAGTTCACCGTTTTGTTATTTTTAACCATTTAAAAAAGAAGAAAAAGATTTTTAATTGTTTAAAAGTTTTAGCAAAGATAATCTTAAGCCCAGTCGGCTGGAGCTGAAGAATACGCCAACTGCATCTCTGCAGAGGGTTAGACCTAACCCTTCCCCCAAACGAGTGTCCTGGATATGACACTAAACAATCTGATGGCGAGGCTCCATCCTTAGAGATTTGGGAATGTGGAGTACCCTTTCATTTTCATTGCTCATAGTTTCACTCTGTCCTGGAGTGGTAGCACCTGATAGGGTCATATCTATGGATCAATTTGAATAAACTGTGCGCAAACAAATGACTGACGTTAAATTGTGACTGTAATATAGCAATACTTGAAACCGTTTAACTGTGTGGGAAAATGAGCTTAGGCTCGTGTAGGAATGTTATATACAAAACGTGTTTACAAATCATATATTCAGTATATTTGTATAAATGGAACCGGATATTGGCATAATGGTTGGAGTGTTCGCCAATGGCCCGGGAGACCTGGGTTCAATCCCAGGTCGAGTCAGACCAAAGACTCAAAATATGGTACTAAATGCTACCTTGGTTAACACTCAGCATTATAAGGTAAGGATCAAGGGTAAAGTGGAGCAATCGAGGGAAAGGAATAGCACCCTCCCCTACACCTTGGTCTAGTAGCTATTGAAAAAGGAGCCTTCAGGTCACTCTCAACTACGGTCGCCAACTTTACTAACTGTATAAATGGTGTTTGGCATTAAATAATTTACAATGGTTGATATGCCATAAACCCCATCAAAACCAATGATAATCTTACTAAAATTTTCGGCACATTTAAACAACTGCCGGTCTTAGCCATAAAAAAAAAAGATCGTGGAAATTTTTTCAGAAATTTTTTTGTTGAAATTTGTCTGTTTCGAAAAATAATGATTTTTTAAAATCAGTTTTAGAAGGGAATCTTATTTACAATGTAAATGCTATATCTAAATGATCTTGGGTTTTATTTTTTCATTATTCCCTAACAGGATGAGAAAACTGTTAAGATTCAAATTTTACCATTTCAAAGTTGACATTTGTTTAAGTTTTAAGTTAATAGACCCAGAACCAATCTGACCTTCATAACCCGTTTCCATATTGTTTACAAATATGTGTAAATGTCGTATTTCTATATATATATATATATATATCTTTCTTTTTTTTGATTCATATTTTTTTCTTTTCATGAAAACTGTTCCTTTCTTTAGGAGGAAATTCACAAAGGTAAATCAATTTTTTTTTAATTTTCCAACATTTGTCCAATCTTTCAAAAAGAATTTCTAATTGTAAATAATGACTATAATTTTATAATTGCATCCAAACAAGAGTTCAGGTGTTTTGAAATTCAAAGAGGAAGTATTTTTGGTTTCATCTTTTTTTTTTATATATATATATATATATATATATATATATATATACTTTTTAAAGCTCTGATACAATAATGATCTGAAGAAAGCCAACTAAAGTATTGATTGAAACATTGTATTAAAATAAACAAAAATGTAGACAGTACATCTATCTATCTATCTATCTCTCTCTCTCTCTCTCTCTCTATATATATATATATATATATATATATATATATATATATATATATATATATATATATATATACTTTTTAAAGCTCTGATACAATAATGATCTGAAGAAAGCCAACTAAAGTATTGATTAAAACATTGTATTAAAACAAACAAAAATGTAGACAGTACATATCTCTCTCTCTCTCTCTCTCTCTCTGTGTATATATATATATATATATATATGTATATTTAGGCAGCATTTCTTCGTTAATGCAAATTTCATTAAACATAATAGACATTTTATGCCTACATATTTTCTTCTGGATCCGTTTGAATTCACGTATTACTTTTATCGTATTCGGGGGGAATTGGTTTAGGTATTGTCCATAGTTGTATGTATCCCTAGTACTTTCTGCCTGACTTTGGGCCATCATCAGGGGAGGATCTATTACAAAAGTGATGTAACTTTTGTTTTAGCAAATTACTACTGTGTAAGGACGTCTTTGCCGTTGAAGATTATGGTGTTTGCTTTTAAATGTAATTCTGTAAATAGTGCCAGTAGCTAAAGACATTTAAGCACTGGTTTGAAAATTAATTCTATTAAGTGCTGGTTGCAGGTTTCTAATATATAGTGCTTCGAGAATCTGAAGTTTTTGTTTATTATTTTGATGTTCGAGTATTGTTGTGTTGTCGGTGAGAATTTTCCGTAGTTGTGTTGTTGGGCATGAATGTTTTTTTAAATGCTGAGCTATTGAACTTGTGTCAGAAAGTGAATTCCCCCCCAATACGATAAAAGTAATATGGGAATTTGAATGGATCCAGAAGAAAATATGTAGGCATAAAATGTCTATTATGTTTAATGAAATATATATATATATATATATATATATATATACACAATTATAATTAGAATTTACCACTAAAGCCATTTTAAATCACCAAAGACTGAGAAAGAAATG